>BHFT01064376.1:0-21901 GCA_004320025.1 Laticauda laticaudata | reverse complement strand
AGATTATCTTTTACTTGACAAGTGACAAGTAGGTAGCAACCAAAGGGAATCTGAAAATCTGCAGAAATAGCAGCGCGCCTTCACATATAGAATAGTGAGCTGGGAACTGTTCCATCCCCAATATTCAAATTGACATTCCAATCTAGAAGTTTGGATATGATCATGTGGCGATCTTCATGGTGCATGATGAGGCCTCTGTTCTCGTTGACCTTGCCCATATTTGTACTAACGGGTTGCAGTTGTGGAGGAAAAGGAAAAGCTAAGCGAGAATATAGAAAACCTAACGGTCCTATTTATATCGCTCCCCCCTTCCCATTTATAAACAGATGACATGTAACACCTCCAGCTCACTTCCCCAACCTATATCTCGACCTCCCTCCCCCCCCGTTAACTCTATTGGCCAGTCGAAACGCTATGCAAGAGCAATACCAGAAGATCTGAAGGTGACATCTCGGCCATCTAGCAAAAGGAAAAGTCATCACTGCCTAGACAAAGGAGGAGAAAATATAAAGAACAATTATTAATCATCTCAAATCACATTTAACACAAACAATACACTCCTAAGGCTTATCAGGATACTTGGAATTGTAATGCTCTTGAGTCAAGCCCTTAGGGGCGTTAACTTGGTTTTGTTAACCCATTCGGGCTTGTGAAGAAGGAATATGTTATCACGGCTACAAGATACTGGAGTCGACCCTACGATTTGCGAGAGAGTACCCGGAATTTCTTATTAACTTCAAATGTTGTTCGCCTTCACTTAAGTATTGGTATGGGGGGTCAGGCCTGGATGGTCTTAATCAGAAGTGACGTTCAGGTTTTAGCAAACTACACATGGAAAAACCGGAATGAATTCGTCGAAGAGTTTTGAGGTAAGTTTAGCTGGACTTTTACAATGATTTATAATCTGTTCAATTGCTGAATGGACACACTTACATTAGCGACCAGCTTCTTTGACATTTGACGTGGTCTGCAGGTATCTGTGTGGACAGAAAAAACCTTGTCGCCACTTATTTCTTTCAGCGGCGCATGTGGATCTTATTCTTGTCTGCAAATTTTTAGTGAGCTTGATGGCCTCATCTATGCTTTGCGTTGTTACCTGGCCAGTTAAGTTGGAGATTGAGGTTATCCATTCACTCCAACGAATGGATGTTAGGCAGTTTTCACGAGAGCTTCGCGTATGGGAAACGAAATCATTGTCCCAGAAGCCACTTTAAACGGCAGTAAATCAGTGACACTGTAGTTACGGATTGTATATATTGCCACTTTGGCAAATGGTAATAAATTCGGCCAGTTATCTCGTTGATATATTATAAGTAACACATCTGAGATATTGTTCCTAGACACTGCATTAGTCCATCTCACAGGCCCCATTGGTCTTGGGATGGTCGGGTGAGAGCGTACCCCGGCTGGCGGAGCCTATTAAATTCAGGACCCTTTACAAAAATTTTGAGCTAAATTGGCCCCTCTGTCAAGAATTATGCGTTCGGGACGCCATGTAAACCATATAGATATGTGCAGTTATAACACAGTTGTAGCAGCAATCTTAACAAGGAAATTGGCAACAGGGATGCAATTGTACTTGTTTGGGAAAAACAAATCAGTCACTACCGAGTATTTGACCGTGTTAATCCCCCACTTTCAAGGTAATTCTATTATAAAGTCCATGAGATTTCCTTCCAGGAAGCCGTCTGTCTAAGCTCATGTTGTAACAATCCTACTCGCTTACCTAGGAGTCTCTTTGCGAAGCTACAAACTGGACAGCTCCATGCTACATAAGCTTCAATGTCCTTCTTATAAGTAGGCCACCAAATTGCCGCTTAACCAGATGTAAGATCTTCACAAAACCGAATATGGCCAGCTGACTTTAGAATTCATTGAGCGCCTTGTAGTATTTGGCTCCCCAGTACCTATAGCGCCACATACAACTTGCACCCCCAAAGCCAAACCATCTCATAGTCACTTGAATATAGCCAGGAACAATTCGTCCAGTTTTTAAAGCTTCTTTTAATTGTCTCGGTTAGGTCACTTCGATAAAACCAGTTCTTGGTTCTTCCTTTGACTCTGGCTGATCACTGGGGCAGACTAGATGTTTGGCTGAGGACAATTAGGCTTATCACCTCCTGCGCGCATACGGATTATATGAGTAGTCTAGAGAGAGCATCCGCATGAGCGTTCTCCCCACCTGGAACTACTTTCAATGAGAAATTGAATTCGCTTGAAGTACTGGCCCAGTGAACTTGGTTTAGGCAGCTTCCAGGTGTTTTTAAGGCTTCCACAGATTCTTTATGATCAGCTCCCATACGTCAAACGTGTGTTTTGCCTCCTTCCAGAAATGTCTCCAGATCAGCAAGGGCCCAATGAACTGCAAAGCTTCTTATCTCCCAGACAGCCCATCCTTCTCTTCTGTTCAGACGCTTACGGAGCGTATACGCACAAGGCTGTAAGGTCCCTTTCTCGTTTGAATTTGAAGTAATCACGCTCCAATAGCCACATCACTTCATCGTCTTGAATCATGAACGCGAGTATCCATCATCCGGGTTCAGCATAGTTCTGCAGCAAACAGTCGTTTAGCTTCGTCAAAAGCGGACTTGGCACTCCATGGACCACTCCACGCGCTTTCCTGGCTTGGCTTCACCTCCCCTTTTTGTTTTCAAGAGATTTGTGACTGGGCATTGCCTATCTTAGCAAACGTCGTGATGAATTGCCGATAAAAATTGCAAAATCCCAAAAAAGCTTTGAAGCTTGTTTTTATGCGTGGTTGAGGCCCATCACAGAACGGCAGTGACCTTCTCTGATCATCTCTATGCCCATTCAGATGAAATGCGATATTCCAATAGTCAATTTTGTCTTAGGTGGAATTCCACTTTGACATTTAGCATACAACTTCGCGGCACACAGTTTCTGTAAAAACCGACCACAACTAACTCACATGTTCATCCAGCGTCTCCGTTTAGATAAGGATCATAATCAGATAAACCAAGAAACCCCGCCTGTATAATCATTTCATGTAACACTTGATTGATTCATTTCTTCGAATCAGCGATGCGGGCTCTTGCATTAAACCAAAAGGAAGAATTTGAATTGGAGCAGATCCCATTGGGCAGTTAAAAGCGGTCTTCCACCTCTCCCTTACTTATATCAGAATCCGAGGTAGTATGCTTCTCTCAATCCAACTTCTGAAATCTTTCACTTCGCTAAATGGCCAACACTTCTTACATCAAAGGAAGGGGTACACGTTTACCACAGAAAATACGCTTAAAAATTCTTGAAATCCTACACACCAAGCATTTGACCAACTTCTTTTCCGGACAACACTTGGCGGTCGCTACCCGGGCGCTCTAGCAGGTGAATGAAACCACGGTCCAAATTCTTTATCATAAACCCTACTTAGCTCTTCCAATTTTCCCCGTGGGGTCATTTAGAGTACACTCTTTGGATTTCAGGGAGCTTCACCCAGCAAAAATCCCTCCAATAGCACCCGTCTGTGGCCGGTGACGGCGGTAAGCTTATCGAGGCTTCTCACGAACCTTCTTTAAATCCCATTACTCTTGGGAATTTCTCCTCATCCTTGTATGGGGTCGAGTTACCGTTGGAAGCTATTCAAGAGGTTCCTCAGGCTTCGGGCTTGGGATCTGGCCCGCTCCTCTCGATCTGCTGCTTCGTGCGGACATGCGCAATCAACCCCTTTTCTCAGTCTAACCTGGGGTTCCATTTCCGGAGCCAGGGCACTCCCAGTCTTTAATGGTGCTCCCATCCCAGGACCACCATAAAACACAAGTCTCATCATGCTCTCCGTTGACCATTTCTATCCGGCTTCCATGACAAAATGGTGAGCAACCTCCAGCCACGATCAATCTAGTTGGCAAAAGAAATGGGCATTCTTCAAAGTTTTAGCTTAGCCCGTTTTTCACAACTTCCATGTTTGATTATACACACCTTGTGCACCCAAGAATCTAACAGGACTAGCATTTCCCCTTCGGACCCCTGAATTGGGTGACTCTCATACTTCACTGAATCTTTATAGGGCCCGACGCTTTGGAGCTTACCAGGCGACGTCATCTTCCGAGTCCGAATCAGTCCTCGCTCAGGCTCACTGGGTTCTGATTCCTCTCCTGTGTGGGGCGACCTCTGCTGTCTCTTTCTCGACTTAGTTGCGTTTCCGAGGCTTCAACTGTGGACTTTTCAGGTTTCTTTCTTCCTTTGGCGCCCCTTTGGCTCCAGCTTGACTCTGCAGTTCAACAGCGGTCCATTCTTCCCTCGCTTGAAGCAGACTTAGGGGTTGTCTTGCCGCCATCTCCCTTCTGAGATTAGGGCCTTCTTGAGGCTGTCGTGTGGGAGAAACTTGCTTGCCACCCGAACTCCCGCGCTTTACTTTGGATTAAATCAATTCCACTTATTCTGCAGCTAAGCTTACCCATTACAATATTGGGGTCTCTCTCTAGCAGTGCATCATTGCCTACACATTTCTTTAAACCCATCTATTAAACAGTTCTTTCAGGCTTTTGGCCAGCCTCGAAATGGCCCTGGACTAACGTAATCAGTTGGATTGGTAATCAGCCACAGAGCCGCCCTGTTTTCATTGTTTTCTCCTAATTCGGTGCCTTGCGCTTCCAGTGGGTCCTCAACCTACGCCGCAGCTCACATTAAATAGGTTATTAATATCAAGCAAGTTGGGATCCTTTATCTAATTTATGCAAAGGCTTCACATCCACGCTGCGCGATTCCCTCCAGTAACACACCTCACTTTGCTGCTTTGAGCAAAATCCTCGCCACCTCTTCCATATGGCTCCAAACTTAGCTAGGGAAAAAATCTCCAGATCACTTCCCCAACTTAATTCCTATCTCCCCTCCCCCCCCCCCCCCCTCGGTTACTATATGGCAGTCGATAAGATGCAAAGCAATTACAAAGATCTTGAAGGCTGACACCTTGGATTAGAATTAGTTTATAAATTGAGGACATATGGTTCTATCATTCACCAGATCTCTCAAAGATATCTTTTCTCTAAACTAAAGAGTCTAAGTATTTCTTTCCTGGATTTTGAATGGAGCTCCGCCTGACATAAGGTTTCAAAATAATATGATGAACCTGCTTGTAATTCGTCCTATTCTTATTATATTTTATAGCACCTGAATGAAGAAGAAAGGATTTAATAAACAATTAAATCATCATTTTAATAAATAAAACTGCTGACATACTAAGAGTAAAGATTTGGGCCATTAATTAAAGCATATCAGTATTATAGCAGCACTGGCAAGTATACAGCAGCACTGGCAAGTATACAAGTATACAGCAGCACTGATGGATATTATCAAATTGTCAATTTGTAAGACTCTTAAATATATCCACAAAATCAAATAATTCTAGATTCTAAAATATGGAGTACGATAATATTGAGATAATATAGTGAACTGCATTCTAAATGTGGTGTTACACCAGCTTATATGGCTTATAAATTTTTATAGACATTTGCTGAAGTTCCTAGCCAGATAGGCATGACATTAATTTATTTTATTGTCAGAAAGGGAGTAACTGAACACAAACTCCCAAAAACAATCCTGAAGTAATGGCAGTGGAATTGTTGTGATATTCCCCATGGGAGTATTGTGCCACTTCTTAACAATGCATCAGCACCAAACCAACTAACTGGAATTTAACTTATTTGTCAATTATAAGTCTATTAAATATATTGGAAATGTTTTTCCAGCATTTGATTCATTTAACTAATTTGACTGCAGCTCAAGAGAGAAGGGAGTGTTGAGGCTTCTCAAAAGAACTCTCCTAAATTAAATTCATTCAAAAATCAGACTCTACAATTGCTATTTTACAGGGATTATTTGAGAACTAGATTCTGTTCACAGAAATGTTGCTGCTTCCTCAACAGAATTGGTAATTGGTATCTTTCTAGGAGGGGAAAGAACATGGGGGATATACATATAAATCATCTGAATACAATGCAGTCTACAATTGTACAGACTACAATTAAAGTCTTTCACTGAAAGACATTGCTGTCTATATAACTAAGATAATGTGCAAACTTGCTGCTGGTGGGCAAATTCTGTTCATACATTATATAACAATTCTTAGCAATTTTGATGAATACTACAGGTAGAGACAGATTATAATGGAAGCACTTAATTGAAATTCATTTCTGTTTTACTTCAGATGGAAAGCACATTGCTTGAGCCCTGAAACATATTCAATTTTATTCAAACTGAATGCCAATTTTTCAGGCAAAGGAATGAAAAAATGTTTCAAAGAAAACTTGAAAATGACTGTACATCTTTAAAGCTATATTTTAAAAGTGTATGCACACACATGTACATATTTTTTCTGTTCTCTTCATCCATCCTGTTGCTAACTGTAGGAAGCCTCCATACTGAGGTAAAAAAGCAGTGATATGAATCCCATAGAGATATGCTATTTTGATGGCATCTTGACATCTTTCACTGACACTTCTTGTCACTTCAGGCCCTTGTGGATTCACTATTAGATTTTCAGCATGGTGCCCCTCCAAGAGTTTTCTGTTAAAATGTGACCAGCCATTCTTCCTTTTGTTGAAATTAGGGCTTCAAATTGTTTGGCCAACATTTCTTGTGAAAGAAGAGTTAACCAAAGGCTTTGATGAAGACAGCTTTCAACAAAAATTAAAATTTATCTGATCATTAAAATGTAGGTTCCCTTAGATACTGGAGTCTAATCAGGGGATAGAAGGGGAACTCATCAAATGTTCAGATGACATCAAATTGGGGAGAATTGCCAACATTTTAGAAGATAGATTTGGCTCTAACTATATTCTTTCAGTTCTCTTTGATCATATTTAATCAAATCATTTATTTCATTAAACTTTAGCCACTCTCTACTTCTCTGTTCATAGGCCTGAGCAATGATTATGGCAAATATAGGTATGATTAAAATATTGTGTAAGTGAATGATTACAGCTGCTGTTATATCACTAATAGATCTGGCCACTGTCTTAAAATAATCATGGTTAAAGTCACAACTGATACTCTACCAGCATAAGTAAAACAATACTTTTTGTCTGGAAATTGAGTCATGGCAACTGTATTTCTTCTCTGTTTTGGTTTCAATGATTTCACTACTTATACAAGTAATTTATTCAGTCTGAGCAAGTTGATTTGGGGAACCATATAAACAGTAGGTCAAGCCTATGCAGATTAGGTGAGAGATGAAACCACCATGGAAGACATATATAAGGTCCTCCTAACCAAATTGCTCATCCACTATTAAATAAGCAGTGAAATGTTTGAAACCAAAAAAGAAAAAAAATCCAGTTGCCATGATCTCAACTTCCAGACAACTCTACCTGGATGATTGAGAATCTTCATTGACACAATACTTGCATGTTTTCATAATTGTTTTAGTCTATGATAAAATTCCTGCTCAATCTATTTTGAGGTCACTAAAACATTTTAGTATGTCCCAAAAAAAGGCTGCAAATGCTAACAAAACACAAAGCAGGTCTGATACACCTGCATTAATAACAGAATGTGGACCCCTGTCTTCCTGAAGAATATTAATTAGCATGAAATATTGATAAAGATTTAGATAATTGAGCAAGGGGTGTAGAGTTTTCTTCTAATTGAGATCTCTCTATATCATCTATCTATCTATCTATCTATCTATCTATCTATCTATCTATCTATCTATCTATTTTTCTCTCTCCCTCTGCCTTTTCATAATAGGCCTGTATAAAATGTCCTTGTTTTTTTTTTAATGAAGAGATGTACACACTCTAGTGTTGACAATAAAGCAGTGATTTGCTTTGACATAAGATTATTTATGTTGCCTTAAAGCTTCTCCCTGCCTCTTTCTGCCACCTGCCAAAGCCATAAACATGAAATCTCCAAGACAATCAGAGAATTTAGAATGGTGTGTTCTGCGACATGGCATGCCAAAGCTTGGGAAGAGTCATGTCAGAGAAGACAATAAGCATTATTTTTTACAGTATTTGAAGAGGCAACTTGGTAAAAGAGGAGGTACCTCCTCACTGTGAGTTGTGGGGGGGAGCATGAAGGGAGGCTCATCCAATCTCATTGTACACATTTTGTATTCTGACAATAAAAGTAATAATAATTTGTTTTCTCTAGTGGGTGTTATAAAGGAACATGTTGCTTGTTTTTGGCATAGGTTATCTTTAACTTCATTAAGCTGTTTGAAATTGGCAGGTAACTCATTTTCCTCAAGCAGCTAACATTTTGGGGGGGAACCACTTCAGGGGAGAACAGGACATCCTTTAGAATATTCACCAAAGTTTTGTGTCAAGGGGTTGATTCAAAATATCTGTTCAGTCAGATTAAATCAATTCAGCCATAACATTAGTCACTTAAAAAACACTGACTTTAACCTTCCTTAGTCTAAACTGAAAGTGAGACATTTGTGCTCCTCCAAATATTTTCAAATCCCAGCCAAATCAGCAAATCGTCAGGATTGTTGTCTACTATGTTCATTGTCCAACCCACCCATCCTAGATCATGATTGTCAAACTCAAGGCCCAAGGGCCACATACAGCCTGTGATGTGCTCATCACAGATGGCCCACAGAGCCATCCTGATCTACTCAATGCAAAGAGAAAGATTGGCGAAGTTCACCCAGTGCAAAGAAAGATCAGACAAGCATTGCTTCAGCTTGGTCTACCCAGTGCAAAGAGGAAGGATCAGGCCAGTGTAGCTTTGACCCAGTTTACCCAGTGCAAAGAAAGATCAGGACAGCATATCTTTGGCTCAGTCTACCCAGTGCAAAGAGGAAAGATCAGGCCAGTGTAGCTTTGGCTTGGTCTACCCAGTGTGAAGAGGAAAGATCAGGCTAGTGTGAAGTTGGCTTGGTCTACCCAATGCAAAGAAGAAACACACCTAAAGTTTGGGGAATGACATCAAGCTGGCCACACTCACCCAGTTGGCCAGGCCCACCTGGTCCCTTGAGGTCAACCACAGTCCTGATGTGGCCCTCAATGAAATGATTTAGTATTATAAAAGCAAACACCTTTCTCCCATACAATCAGATAAATAATTTCAGTATTAGAAGTACTGAAAATTATTGTAGCAATTTGCATAGCATTTGTGTGGGTTTAGTTTCTTGGTCACAGATGCTAGAAAGGTGAGATAGAATATACCAGATTCAGTCTGAACTGAGAACCATCACTGAATAATTTCAACTAAATCCATCCTGAATTCACAAGGTCTTTTAATTACACAGGAGAACTAGTTACCAAGCATTGAAAGATTTCAAGACTTTGGCTTACTGTCATATTCCATCATATAACTTTATTTCAGGATGCCTTTTTGTTGGCCTTGTAGAAGGTCCCCCTAAATTTTGAAAAAAGAAGAAGAAAGAGAAGGAGAAGGAGAAGGAAAAGGAGGCTTATCAATAGCACTTAGACTGACATACTGCTTCACAGTGCTTTACAACATTCTCCAAGCTCATTTACAGATTCAGCATATTGCCCACAACAATCTGCTCCTCATTTTACCAACCTCAGAAAGATGGAAGGCTGAGTCCTTCCTGAGATGGTCAGGATTGAACTCCAGGCAGTGAGCAGTGAACTAGCCTGTAATACTTTATTCTAACTCCTATGTCACCATGGATCTTACCACCTGAATGTTTTATCCTGACAGATATGTTTCTAAAAGTACAGTAGGATTTTGGCTTAATAGTTATTTTCCCCAAAGGAAACATTTTTTTTTTCTGCAAATGTAGTTGAAAGTGTTGTGGGCTTTTGAGATACCATGTGAAATTTCTAGTGATTTAGGGAAGCAACATTTCCAATCCCAAACCCAAAAAAATGTCTGAATCTGCATTTCTATCAAAATCAGAGAAAAGAGAACATGCAAAGAATAGTCAATCAGTTACTGACCATTTTTATTTCAGCTGACCAAAGGGTACCTATTGGATCATCCAATCATAGTTCTACTCTTTGAGCTATTGCCACTCATGAAATAACAAAAAAATCCTTCAAATTTGCCTCATAGCAAAAGGAAGTAAAATCAATTGTTTTAATGTTTCCTCCTTCCATTTTCAATACAAAGAACAATTTGCATTTGTCTGATAGATTTCAAAAAATAAGATCAATTAAAAAATAATCGTGGTCACTGCCCTAGTAATAAGAGGTTATGCAAATAAAAATCCTTTTTTAAAAAAGTAAACCAAGTCTTGAAATCTTTCTACGTTTGGTAGCTATTTCTTTTGTGCATTTAAAAGACCTTGTGAATTATAAAGGCAAACTCATAACATGCTAGCAATTTTGCTATTTTCCCAGTAGCCGAGGTCTAGTCTCATGTTATTATGGTGGCCTTAGTGGAGAGGAGTTTTTTAAGCAATGTATACAGGATGAGCAAAGCCCCAGGAATAGGACCCTGTACTTCTATACAGATGAGAAAGTAAGAAAAGTGTTGAGCACTTGAGGCAGGGTAAAGCAAGACTCCTTTCCAATGCAGAATGAGACTACCCACAAGTCTGCAGAGCTACAGCAATTCAAAAGAAAATACCAGCTTTGTTGGGGTTTCCAATATTTCAGAATGGAGTTGAAAATAAGTTCATCTCACTTTCAAATTCAGAAAGTAACCCGAGATCAAAAAGTTCTGGAAGGAATTCTAAAGTTGTGCAAAATAATGTTGGGGGACTTTCCTTTAATTTAGGGCTAGACAGATAACAAATTTAAGAAATAAATACAATTTCAATAAAACAATTTTTCACTGTCACAGTCAAGGGAGAATTAAGGAGACTCATTTTGTAGCAGATGGTCATTTGCCCAAAAGTTAATACCTTAGCCTTAATTTTGTTATGATTTATTATCTAGTTCCCAAGTGCCAGTTCTACTCAAAAAAACATTGACTTTAAGGAGACAATTGTTAAGATTCTTATAATAAAAGTGTATACAATTTATCCTATTATTGCTCAGGAAATTAGGTTACATGTTTTCTAATAGCCAGTACAAACTACTGTAGCAAGGCACTTAATTTATAATAATGGAATATTGATTAAGTACAGTGGTATGTGAAATAGTATTTGGTCACTTTAGGTAAGTTGCACATTGAGTTTGGGCCCCCATAAATGCAACATATTTCTAAAATATCTTAGCAAAACACTTTCAGAAGAGATTAGCTGAAAATAGTGAAGATCAAAAGGAACATATTTCTTTTGATTATTTTCTTTTTAATTGATAAGCATTTAATGATCATGATAACAATTTATCTTTCTTCCTTTTATGCAAATTCTGCCTCCTGAAGTACTGAGAACTAACTTAAGTTTGTAGTGTAATGGAAAATAATAAGAAAGTCCCTGTTTTTTTTCTTCTTCTAAGAATTATACCCTCCAGGGAACGAATATGCAGGAAGGATTATATCAAAGCTTAGAAGTTTAAACATTTCCATTCAGTGGAGGATGCAGCTCTATGAATGCCACAGGGTAACATCATTTTTAACCAATACAGAGCTGTACTTGCACATATTTAAACCTGCACTTAAATCACATTTATAACAGCTAAATGCAAAAAACAAAACAAAAAAAAACCCTTAGGCATGCATATGACTGCTATCGTGTTGAGGTTTTTTTAAACAGTAAAAATATTAGAAGAAAATAAGTAGCCCCATCAGGGTTCTACAATGTTTATGTTTAAAATGGTGGTGGAAGCAAAAAGGAGCACTAGAGGCAAAGGGATGATAATCACAGCACCCATCTGCACATTTTAAAAGCATCTACCTTTGCTTTAAAGAGATATAGGCAAGTTACACGTTTTTACCTCAAGGTGTTCCAAAGCAGATTTTCTCAATAATTTTCTCAATAAAAAAGGTGTATTGCCCTAATAGTTTGAACTGAAAAGGTTTCAATAGTCTATTTGTGATTACAAAGTTTGTGATGCCAGTAAGGAAATATACTGAGGCATCTTCCTAGAAATAATGTTCTACCATGAGGGCCACAGAACTAGCAGCAATCCTCATGTGGAATTTTAATTAAGCCACTGGCTTGATTAAAAGCTTGAAAAGGAATTATAACACAAAATTATAGCTACGATGGCCATTAGTAAACTTGTGACAGTTTCCTGACAGTTAGAATAATTAATCTGTGGAACAACTTGCCTCTAGAAGTTGTGGGTGCAACAATGGAGGTTTTTAAGAAGAGACTGGATAACCATTTGAAGTGTTATAGAGTTTCCTGTTTCAGCAAAGGCTTGGACCAGAAGACATCCAACTCTGTTTTTCCGTTTTTCTGTTAAACTTTCGGATTCTTTATTAGTGCAATATTAGAAGTCTTTCAAATGTGCAAGCTTTCAAAATATCTTCATCACAATTACTGGTAATGTTGTGAAATGCATGAGGATGCAATAATGTGATCCTGAAGTTTTAAAACAGGATGTGGGAGATCTTGATGGGTATTCAAATTAGGGTTGTTGTTGTTGTTTGTTTGTTTGTTTGCTCTGATGGTATCATTGCCATTAAGATTGCCTTCAGATTGCTAAGATATATTTCACATCATTTTTTTTCTTGTTCAGGTTTATCCTGTCCAATTCTCAGAAGCAAGTCCCTTCAGTTTTCTTGGCAAGGTTTTCAAGAAGCAGTTTGTCATTGCCTTCTTCCTAGAAGAGAAAGTAACTAGCCCAATATCACCCAGTAGGCTTTATGCCTAAGATGGAACTAGAACTCCCAATCTGCTAGTTACTAGTTTGATGCCTTAATATTACACCAAAGTGGCTCTCCTCACATCAACCACCAGCCCATTAATTATATGAACTGACATACTTGGACTTGTTTCTGAATATATGTATGTGTGAAAGTCATACTTCCAAAAAAGGAAAGGGCCAGGATCAAAATATAAACTAAAATTAACTGATTTGATAACTCACCATGAATTGCTTGTAAAAAATAGCATCCCATTTACAAAACTCTCTGATTTCCATATGCATAATTATGGCAGCCATTATATTGAAGAAACCATCTTCTTAGATACATTACATATGTAATACTTCCCTCTCTCCTTCCCAGAGAAACAGTGAATGAGAAAATGGGATTTAAAAAGAAGTAAGAGAAATAAGTGAAGTGGGAAGATGAGGAATGAGAAAAAGCAGAAAACAGAGACTACACAGAAAACAGATGATACGGACTAGGGGATGTTTAAGGGATTACATTCACCAAAATCTATCCATATAATTTTCTTGTAGAAATACAGGAGTGACTTATTACTGCTTACAAACTGATGCCTTTGCCTTTGTCACTCAAGTGACAAATGCTTCTGGCATTTTCCTGTACTGCTGCTGCCCAATATAGGTGCCTGCTTGCTTTAGCTGAGGTAAAGTTGGAGAAAATTTCTAAGAATATTGTGGACAGTTAAGAAAACAAACTGATAGGTCATTGAACAAATTAACCCAAAATTATCACTTGAGTGACAAATGACCAGGTTATAATTATCATATTTCAGACTCATCATGTGAAGACCTAGCTCTGTGGAAAATATTCTAAAGCTAAGTAGGGAAGAAAGAAAGAGAAGAGGATGATCAACAACATGTACAGACTCAGAGTGGCAATTAATGCACCTTTGGGAACAGGTGCATTAATCAATCAATCCATTAACCAATTCACAAGACTAGTAGCAGCAAATATTTAGGCTGATTTTCAAAACCACTCAGCATGGCAATAGAAATGTATACAGGTTTTTGAGCTTCTATTAAACTTTTCAATAATTTCTTCTGTTTTGAAAGGTGAATGTAAAGCACCATTCCCCATTCATAGTTTGGAGAAATGAATACATCGTCTTGTTATCAGATTAAGATGTCATTTTGGTTACTTATGTATAAACTTCATTCATATTATTTTCCTAAACTTCTGAGTTTTCTCTCAACATCAGTTCATTTTGTGAGTAATATAAGATGATCTCTACATATGCCAACTCTAGCTTGATAACTGTTGTAACATCACCCAAGGGTTTTCCAAGCTGGAAATTATTTGCTACATTTTTATATAGAATTATGACTCAATTTTTAAGCTTAACTTCAGCCTTGAAATGACAAACTAATCTTACATAAGAATTATATTAAGAAAATAGAAGATGACAGGGAGCACTATATGTACTGAAAGAGCCTGCTCAGGAACACCCAAATCAAAGCATTTACCTATCATCTCTCTGCGTAATTGTTTTTCTTTCTCAACCTTTTCATGTATACTTGGCACCAAAAGTTCCATTTCTGAGCCAAGATTGGTAGCTAAGAGCTGCCTTGAAGTGCAAATTCCCTTCCTCCCAATTTGAATTTAGCACTGCCAGCATTCCTTAGCATCAGACAAACAAAAAAACCCAAACAAACGAAAAAGATACTGCTTGATCAAATGAGAAAGTAAAGTTCAAGGCTATAATTCAGGCCAGAAATAGCAGATAGAAACATAGGAAGAAGAGAAGGATATGCAAGCAAGAAGAACACTGTGTTGGTTATTGATTTCAGTCTGTTATGAGGCTTCCTTTTATTATTTATTTATTTATTTATTTATTTATTTATTTATTTATTTATTTATTTATTTATTTATTTATTTATTTATTTATTTCTCACAGCCACTACATCTATATTTCCTTCAAGTGACTATTAATGATCATTTATATTGTATTTGTTTGTTTTCAGGGTTTTAAGCAGAAATCATGAAGCACCTTCCCTCTTGATGCATAGCAAGTCGATGTTATATTTTTCAGCTTTCTTCCTTTTTCTCTAGACATTAGGGTCTCAGTTATTTATTGGAAAAAGTACATTTGTAATCACTTCTCCCATCAAAAAGAAGTATTTCAATATATATACATGCACATAACCTAGAGACTAGACCAACCAAACTATTAACCTGTCTGAACCTCTACCCTAGCCCCATGCCTGGAAGAAGAGCCAGGTCTTTACAACTTTTTGGAAGGCTTTAAGGCAGAGAGTACTGCAAATTTCATGTGCAAGGCTGATTTTGTGGTCCCAACAGATGACAATATTTAAAGGAAAAGACATGGAGAGTGCCAACTCTATGAGATATAGGAAATAAGCAGTTACTTCCAGAGAAAAATGTTCCCAAAAATAACTTGGCATTATGCTATATAGGATTTTAAAAGTAATAACTAGCAATTAACTTGAATTGCATTTGGAAAGCAACTGGGAGCCAGTGCAGTACATACAACAAAGGTTCAACTCAAGCAAACTGATTGACAAAAAGAATTGTATATTGTATAATTGGATAATTGGATGGGAGTGTGGCTCCGTTGGCTGTGGAAAAAACTGGGGAAGGGCAAAGGACGGCTGGACAGAGCAGGGAAGAGGTAGAGCAAGGGAGAGGGAATTTGGAGGAAGACCCAGGCCTACCCCCTCTTCATCCTAGGGCATGCAGGGAGGAATGGAGAAGGGAGCAATGTGGCTTATGGGGGGAGGAAAGGGCCCCGATTCCCTTCATTAGCTGCAACTGGGAACACAGTGTTTAAAAAGGGAAGCTGTGCACAGCAAAGTTGTTGGGAGAAAATCATGAATTATCTGGTATCATCGAAGCTTATTCTGGGTTCTTGGCATCTTCCCAACTATATGTGTTTTGCTGGGCTTTCAAGTCTGCAATTCCTTCTCCTGCCCTGTCAAGTTAATTACTGCAGCGTGATTTGCATGGATTTTTATTTACAGTTTGTATGTACTTTGTTTTTGGACTGAATTTCCTCCACTTAAAGACTGTTCTTGGGAGAGTTTTTTCCTCCAGCCGAAGTTAACCTGGACATTGGGGGCAAAGATGGAGGAATGAAGGGACACTTCTTGCTTGTTTGACTGTGTTGCCTTTGTGCCACGTCCTGGGTCATCAGACTCTTACATCTTCTAGGCATTGACTAAACCCCTAAACAGCACCACTTGCCCAATCATAAATGGAAATCTATAATTGGATATCCTCAACATGATAATGCTGAATCCTATGCTGCTGAAAAACCTTATCCAATGGGTTGATATAGATGTTAAACAGGAGAAAAGACTGATCCAGGTCCGATAACAAGCTCCATGTAACAAGCCACAGAGAAAGGAAGAGAATCACTGCAAAAAAAGTCTCTCCACCTTCAACTCTAGTCCTGGAGCTGGTCCATCAAAATATCTTCATCTTGAAAGCCAGCAAGATCACATCTCCATCCCAAGCCCTCCTGAGGTTATCTCCAAGTGCAACCAATGCTGTTTCATAATAAGCCTAGTCTGAAGTTCAGAAGATCCACTTCATCCAGGACAGGATCCCACCATGCTCTCAGTTGGTTGGAAGTTATCCAAAAATCAGTCCAAAAATGGCCTCTTGAGGTTGGAACAAACCACTGCTTCTTTCAAGGCAGGTAAAACTACCCCTCCCACAAAGAAGCATTTGCTACTACTTGGAACCAATGACATACCAAGAACCCTCGAACAGGGAAAGTATGGAGTAGAGATCACAATGGCAGTGACCCTGTTCCTTGGTATTGACTTTGCTTGAGTTCAACCTGGATAGCAAACTAGGATATGCCTCAGCCATTTCCACTGGATCTGCCACCTAGAGTCTAATTCCAGATAAAGTTGACTTTGTTCAACAAGTGCCTAGAAGAGACTTCACATTGACCCTGTAAGAATTTACCCGGTCTTCCCTTACTCAGAAGGGCCATAGTCACCAGAAGCTGATTGGCTATTTACAGATATAATAAGAGTTAACAGATAAGCATGCTTACCCCAGAGGGGTAATAAAGGTGTCCTTCCTATGACCAGTCAGCCCCATCCTTTTCTTCCTCCATAAATTCTCTGGGCATCTTTTGTGTAGTTTCATCTCCATAAATCAAAGACCATCCATAGACTGCTTCATAAATCAAATGTCCCATAAAAAGTCCCCACTGCTGCAATATCAACCAAGGCCCTAGTCACATGCTCATTTCAAACTGTGATCAAGTCCACAGCCAAACCTTGCACCAGAGCTTAGGAATAACTCCAAAGACCTCTGGAACTCTACTGGGTCCATTAATCACTTGGGGCAGCCCAAACAAAGTTGTGATGAATATTTATTTTTTATAAAAGAAAAGTGTCTTGCACTATGAACAGCTCAAGACAGCATTTATTAGGAAATTATGATTTAAAATATATGCATTGCATTTAAAAAGCCTATGTGAATTATGTCTCTTTCACCTTGCAGAAATTATGTAAGATGTTTTATCTATGCAACATGGCAATTAACATGATTCAATTGCCCATTTAATTAAGTGAAGCTTCTGCACATGTACAGATTTTCAGAATCCTTTTCAACTCAGATTAAGCATGGCAGCTGCTCTATTTGATCTTGAGAAGTAGAGAAAAATTTCACAACATGGATTCAAAGAGGTACTCTGATATTTTCCCCAAAAAGCAATACTATTTAGCAGTGCTATTTTGAAGATTTGCACAACTCTATATTTTAATACAATTCTTGTTCTATAAAGAAGATGTGTTCTTTGGCTCAGATTTTCTATTAAGTCTATTAAGTCCCATTATGTTCAACAGAAGAAGTTGGATGGATTAGTTAGAATAAAAAGGGTATGTCTAGTCTACTTATGACTGGACATAGGAAAAATGTCAACAAACCTTCTAGATTTGAAGGAATTTCCTTAAGAGATTGTACTGCATATATAATTAAAAGGTAACATCTTGCAGGGGAACACACATATATAAATTGTGCAAAGATCTGTCTGAAAAACAAAACCAATAATGACATTTTGTCTTCATTAGGAGACTTTGTCATAACCCAAGGATTGTTCTCAGTAACTTTTTGGAGATTCTCAGTTTTTTACTTTTTATTAGATATGTCATCAATCAAGACATTGCAAGCAGAGGTTGTATTCAGCAGATTCCAACCAGTTCTGGAGAACCGGTAGAGGAAGTTTTGAGCAATTCAGAGAAATACCACCTCTGACTGGAGATTTTACAGTATCCTTCCCCTGCCATGCCCTTTAAGCCATGCCCACAGAACCAGTAGTAAAAAAAATTGAATCCCACCACTGATTGCAAGGTTTCAGAATAATGAGGTTTTCATAAAAACAAGTCTTAATTTAATATGGACACTATTTATGGATTATTACTATGTACATGGATTTATAAGTAGAAGGTATCCAGTCCTAGCAGGGGGTTGGACTAGAAGATCTCCAAGATCCCTTCTAATTATGTTACTCTATTATAACTTCATTCAAAGTTTGAGTTTTTCTTTATAGAGACTTTTAAAGTATTACATTCACATAAGATTTTCAGTCTTTCCCTGATTTTTCTAATAAGGACAATCTTTCATTTCTTAGTCATGTTTATTCTGATTGTTATCCTTTTGGCAATCTTTATAAATTACTGAATATTGATTTTATTTTAATTGCTTTTCAGTGCTAAATTTTAGAATGCCACATTTACCACATGTATCTTGTAAATCTCTTTCCTATTGCTTTTTGTTCTTTTAGTTTTGTGCTGATTTTTTTTTGCTTGTGCTTTTAAATATCTGTTAAAGAAAAGCCAAAAAAGAATAAGTTTCTATTTATTATTCAAGATATGCATGTATTAAACCATCATGGGCATAACCCTAAAGTTCCCAACTTTTTGAATTCATTGTGTGCAACACTATAACAATCCTTTAGTCTGGGTAGCTATTATCCTTTTTTCAGTCCTTTTGTCAGCTGCCTTCTCATGATCACAGCACATTGATCTGGCTTGTTGTAATGGAATTCTAAATCTGGAAATGGAAATGAGCATTTGTAAAACATTGTATTTCTAAATGTATATTTCTTCCTTCTTATCAGGCAAATAGACAGCAATATTAACAAGCTGTTAAGACAATCAAAGGAATTAAAAAGGACCTGCCATAATATGTTCAGTGATAAATGGAAAGCTAAAATATGCATATCCAATTTTTATTATTCTGTACCTTGACCATTTTTTTCCTTACAATAAATTTGACTAATGAAACTCCTTGGAAATCTAGTGTCCCTAGTTGTCAGTGGTTATTATGAAATAATTGTGAAGTGGTATACTATATAAGCAGGGGTGTAATTCAACCACTTCGCACCACCTCAGGAGAAGTGGTAGGAATGATTTGAATCAGTTCAGAGAGATGGTAGGGATGATTTGAATTGGTTGGCCTCACCCACATTCACCCGCCTTCTTCCTTTTAGAGACTGAATCCCATCAAGCCATGCCCACAGAACCAGGAGGGAAAATTTTTGAATTTCACTCCTGTGTATAAGTTTAGGTGCTTTTGCTATTAATAGAGTAAAGAAAGTATAGCTAAAAATTGTAGAACGGAAGTGTTCCTTTTAGAAAGAACAAAATGGCTTTCAAAAAAATATAAAATAATAAATTCTATTAAATCCCTCTCCAGTCCATTCGAGGCCAGCATATGTATGCTTTGTCTTTCCCCTCCTACTATAGTATTTTTTTATGATTCCTTTTCAGTGAGATAAAACTATCAAAGAAGACAACCAGGTCAAACATAGGTAAATTTGTTACAGCAACCGGGAGTCTTTGTGATATGTCAAAGTTGTAGTAAGCATGGAAAGTCCTACCTCCCCCTATCCCTCCCCNTCCCCCTATCCCCCCCCCCCCCCAACGGCTTCAGTCAGCATCAAACACAGATGAATGATTATACTGAAGGTGGTATTGGTGATTTTATTGATGAGGCTCTCAAATCATCAGTAAACCAAAATAAGCTGTTCGCTTCCCAGTTAAAGTCAAAACAAACTGATTACTGTTGTCTCAACCTTTATTGATGATGAATGAGCTGATTCAGGTCCCTGACTCAAATTTGGAGTTACTCTTGTGACCCAGCCAAAAAGAAATATTTGAGAAGGAGGCAAAACTGGCTAACAAAGCCTGTCTCCATCATTACCATATCTAATTAAACAATTAATATTATTTTTTAAAAGAGAGAAAACTGTTAATTGTCTTCAAAATAGCAAGTTTCAGTTACTTTATCCCCATACCCATTACTTAAATCACACTCTTTTGAACACAGACTAAGCTATAATAAAAATCCATCTCAGCAGACTGCAGGGGGAAAACTGTCAGAGGACCTTACTACTTGCAACAGATTTGTATAAAGAATAGCAAATAGTTACTCAGTGATTTTAATTAGTCTCTTGAGAGTGTGAAACTTGTATTAGCAGAATATGGAATTAAAACAGGGCCACAAACAGTGGCCTGAAGAAAGGTAGAAGTCAAGAGTGAAGAATTTAAAAGCAAATCAGATGGATGATCAGAAAATCCGCTACCACTCAAATAAATCTTACCTAGTCAAGCAGGATCCAACTTAAAAGGAAAGTCTATAATTTTCTTCTTAAAAGGAGCCATTGGTCATCTTGGGCAGCTATAATCATTTTATTGGTGTATCCAACTGAGATATTGTTTATCCAATTCATAGGATGCATTAATACTTTGAGTAGAGATCCTCTCACATTAATATGTTTTACATGGTGCTAATTTCTGATAGCTTTAATAGACCTTTTTCATTCTATACGCCAAGTCTGTTAATAGGTTTATAACCCAGACTGGTCCTGGATCGAGATCCTGATCTCTTATACTTACCAAGGTTAAACAGGTTAAACACATATAATGATATGTGTGTGAACAATATGCCTAGGCCTTTGCCTTGGGTCTGAACCAAGGGTGGGATTCTACCAATTCAGCCCAGTTCAACGAACTAGTAGCTCCAAAGATCATCTGGGAGTGAACTTGTTCTCTCCAATGATCAGCTGCTGAGACTAGCAGCCCATCCCAGATCATACTGACCTTTATTTCCTGCTTTTAACGCTCAGCTGTATTGTGCTGCACAACAAATTGCTATGCATCCGCTATTGAAGAGACAGGGAGAGTGCAGGAGTGTAGGAGAAGGTCAATAGGAATGCCTCTGCATGCGGGCAAAGCGCACATGCCTGGGCAAAGCACGCCCACCGAGCCACGCCTACTAAACCAGTGGTAAACCAATTTGAATCCTACCCCAGTCTGAACTTCTTTATATCCTTTTCCAACTTTACTGATATTATCAAAGCAGTATTTATTTTCAACCAGTGTCATTGAACAATACACTGCGTGGGAACTGGGGTGGGGAGAGATAGAGTGTATATAAATGCTTTCTAAGCATGGAAATAAAGACCGGGTCTACAGAGAAATCTGTTTCTAGCCCAGTAAAGCCATCCAATGAAGCTAATGTAGATGATCAGCACCAGAGGTGGTATTCAGCAAGTTCTGACCAGTTCTTGAGAACCGGTAGTGGAAATTTTGAGTAGTTCGGAGAACCAGCAAATCCCACCTCTGACTGGAGATTTTACAGTATCCTTCCCTTGCCACACCCACAGAATAGGTAGTAAAAACAATTGAATCCTACCACTGGCGTGTGTGCGTGTGCGTGCGTGTGTGTGTGTGTGTGTAGGTACCTGGCTCACATATGCATACTCCATGCATACTCTCTCTCTTTAAATAGCATGGTGGCTCTGTCAGAGACAGAGAAGCCAAAGATAAATTGAAGAGACTTTGTTAGGCTTGCAAGGTAGACCAGACAAGCACAACCAAAAGTACTGACTGTTTTTCCAGTAAATTACATGACCAGATTAATGCAAAATTGAAAGTATGTATCCCTTCCTGTTACTCTTCTCGAGAGAGAGTCCCTTCTGAAGTGCACCCACTCTCCCTGGTTCTGTGAGCTGAGAAATCTTTTACATGGCAGTTGTCCAGTCAGCAGCTCTCTTTTCTGCCTTCCAAGGTCATTCCTATATACAATGATATCAATGGATATTTCAGTCATTTTCCCCCCGTCACTAGCTTCATGTAGGAAGGAGAGAATATAACAGAGGTTTTGTAACTGATCTTAAGCACCACACATGTCACACTGCACCAACGGATGCAAAGAGGATGTAAAACGGACAAAAAAGCTTGCCATCCGTTGGAAAACGCGA
>BHFT01064375.1:0-12777 GCA_004320025.1 Laticauda laticaudata | reverse complement strand
ACTTTTGAGAGCGTATAACAACGGATGGAAAATTTGCTCATCCGCTGTGTCCTTTTTACATACATTTTGCATCCATCAGGCGATGTGACCTGGCCTTTAGTCTCCCATTTTATGGGCTGGTATCCAGGAGAGATACTTAATTTATTGTTTAATCTGTGAGTCTTTAGGGTTGAAATGGATTCTTTCTGCCCTAGTATTATCCTTCAACTAGTTATTTAAACTAGGTCAAGAAGAATCAAATTGCATAAATAAGGTATGTCCATTTGATCAGGAACCAGTGCACAGACCATAAAAGATAAAACTGACAATATTTGATGACTTACATGCAGGAATAGTTATTTCTTTATTGCCTTTAATGTGGCATTTTGTGCTTGACAGTCAGATGATACACAATAACATTTAATAAATGCAATACTTAATTTCATTCATTTAGCCAGTCATGTCATGCTCATTTTAAACTTTGTATTGCTGCTGGAGATATTGAAATATAAGTTCAGGTCAAAACTTTATTTAAAATCTGTCAAATTTTAATCTCTCTTTATTCCCTTCCTTGGAAACATTTTAGTGTTCCTGCTATGTTTTCATTTATGGTAAATATTTGTGAATTACATTTCTCTAACAGCTATGGAACATTTAGGACCATGACTAAGTAAATATACCTCTTTATGTCAATGCTTAAGAGTTGATCAGCAATAGCCAGTCTATAAATTGGTGAAGATCTCTGTTATAAATAATACTTGATTACTTTCACTGGCACATTCTGCTGGGATGATCTTTTATCAAAGCATAGTTGACATGGGAAATGTTCTATGGGAGCTCAGAAGGGATTCTGAATAGAGATTCAATACATGAAAACATAATAGGCAGAAGACAGTTTCTCCAAGATTACATTCCATAAAAGTGAATCAGAGACATCTGTTCAATCCAGTGTAAATAAACAGCAAACTATTTTCCATCTCATTAACTCAGAGGATGAGATATCAGATATACCCTAGGGGCTTCGTATTTTGTTATTATATTGAAGGCACTTCCCAGACTCATTGCATTATGCAGTTCTTTGGCATAGCCAAAGCTTAAGGCTGCAATTAAACAATTTATATTCTTAGGTAGCCTAAAATAAGAAGGCTTCAACTTAATCTGTGTCTCTAATTACTAGTCACTTAGTTTAAATTATTTAACATGTCCTCAACAGTGATATACGGCACATGTAAATCTCTAAACAGGACCCTAATAGAATTATCTAATTCTATTAAACTGCAAACAAGTGCCCATTAAATATTTATTAGAAAGCCTGCATTCATTTAGATAGATTGGATCATCAGCAAAACACTTAGCTAACCTTTGCTTCTCTTCATTCTCACTAACTGAGGATTCAGAATGAGCTATTCAGAAGTCAGCTTACTGATTAACTACCAATTATATTTACTTGGGGGGGGTTGAATAACAAAAATATAAAAGTACTGACAGAGCACCTTATTGATTTTGTTAAAAACATTAAAAAATCTCCATAGTTTAAATGAGCAAGGTTTTTACAGATCATTGTACATATTATGAGAAGCACTTAGCCATTTCTATTCCTGACCAAAATGGAAGTTATTAAGTTACTATATTTTTAAAACTGCTATCAGCTACAAGGGGATGTTCAATCCATAAAAATCCAGCAAAAACAATAGCACTTAGACTAGTATACTACTTTATAGTGTTTTGCAACCCTCTCTAAGCAGTTTACAGAGTCAGCATATTGCCCCCAACAATCTGGATCCTCATTTTACCCACCTCAGAAGCAGGGGTGGGATTCAATTTTTTTAACAACTGGTTCTATGGGTATGGCTTAGTTGGTGGGTGTGGCTTGGTGGGTGTGGCTTGGTGACTTGCTGGGTGTGGCCAACTCAACATCACTCACATCAAGGCAAACATTTCCTCGCCTGACCTCTCATGACTGTGGGGATGCTGCAACAATTGTAAGTGTGAAAACTGGTCATAAGTCACTTTGTTCAGTGACACTGTAAGTTTGAATGGTCACTCCACACAAGCAAAGTGCCAGCAAAGGAGGGGAAAAAAACTCCAGAGAAGTTCATGAGACAGGAAGTCTAGTCCTGCCAAGAATGTAATAAGGGTTCATGGAGAGGCAGTTTCTGTAAGCAACACCAAAATGTTTCCTTCCTGCCTTCCTTACAGGATTAGGCCAGTAATTTCTTCTAACAACCTGTTCTCTGAACTGCTTAGAATGCTAACAACCGGTTCTAGCGAATAGGTGCAAACCTGTAGAATCCCACCCCTGCTTGGAAGGATGGAAGGGAGTCAACCTTGAGCATGGTGAGATTCGATCTGCTAAATTGCAGGCAGCCAGTAGTCAGCAGAAGAGGCCTGCAGTACAGCACTTTAACCATTGTGCCACTGAGACTCATTATTTCTTTCCTCTCTCACCCTGGCACCATTATAGTCCAGTTGACATAACAATTAAAGCTTATGGAGCAGATAATGCAAAACTGAGATAAGATAAGAAGATTCTTTTCTTTCTCTTAATTTTGAATCTAGACCAATATTTTCAGACTAGGAAAGGAAAAGGTTATACAGGTGGGCATTGACTTATGACCACAATTGAGTCCAACATTTCTGTTGTTAAGTGAGACATCTGTTATGTGAGTTTTGCCCATTTTACAACTTTTCTTGCCACAGTTGTTAAGTGAATCACTGCAATCGATAGGTTAGTAATCTGGTTGTTAAGTGAATGTTGTTTCCCCATTGCCTTTGCTTGTCAGAAGAGCGCAAAAAGTGATCATATGACCCTGGGACACAGCAAGTCATAAATATGAACCAGTTGCCAAGCATCTGAATTTTAATTACATGATTGTGGGAATGCTGCAAAGGTTGTAACTATGAGGAATGGTCATAAGTCACATTTTTCAGTGTTGTTGTAACTTTGAATGGTCACTAAACAAACTGTTGTAAGTTGAGGACTAACTGTATATGTGTGTAAAAGATCTTTGAATCAGTTAACAAATTTATTCTAATTATAATCACTTGGAAGTAAATGTCTCCTATTCAGTTCCTGCTTATCTTCTTCTCTTATTTTGTTTCTCTTCTTAACTTGACATATGGATGACTTGCTGCAATTCAAATTAATTACCCTTTGGTCTGTACTACCACCTCATTAAAGTCTTTATAAATCAATCATGTCTCTATCTCACTTCTAGCTATTCATGAAATAATTTCTGTTTCATATTCTCAAAGCATTTAAACATGAAGTGTGGATGTCCGTTTTCTCGGCCCTTTCTCGGGTCCCAAATCTGTCCATAGAAATAATCAAAGACCTGCTAGTTCTCTTCAGTTGCTTCTCTTGTATATATATGTCTAAGCACGTAATAGGTAGCATGTTCACTTCAATCACTTCAGTTGCTGGTTAATGTGTATTGCTGTTCCTGAACTACATATTCCAATTCCTGATATAGCATTCTATGACTTTTTCTTCAATCTGGAAACCTCTCTAATCATGGCAAATAGGATAGTTTATTTCTGTAGACTAGTTCTGCCTTTCTGTAATAAGCACCATTCTGGCTAATAATTGGTATAGTATTAGCCCAAGACACTCACAAAATGACAGTTTGGGGAAATTGGCTGAATACATACAGATTTGAGATCTGAGT
This sequence comes from Laticauda laticaudata, assembly GCA_004320025.1. NCBI lineage: Eukaryota > Metazoa > Chordata > Lepidosauria > Squamata > Elapidae > Laticauda > Laticauda laticaudata. Next base: position 9,130 of record BHFT01064375.1, on the reverse strand, counting down.
ATATGTGCTAATATAGATTAGCATCTTTTTAAAGAATGCAAAGGCTCACAGCAGTAAATGATTTTGAATAATCTGTTATATTAAAAAGAAAACAGCTCTTATACCCTCTTTTCATCTCCACTTCAATCACCTTGAGCATCCTGTAAAGCCATTAAATCCTGTCACACTATTAAATGGGATATCAAGTACCTCTGTATATTTCCAGTTTCTCCTTCATCAGCCAACACATTCGTGTTTCATTCAACTTTACCTGTTATTTGCATCAAAGAGGAAATGCTTCTGGCATTAGTCTGCCATCACTAACTTTTCACAAGTTTTACCTTGAATCTCAGGGTACAGCATTGATTGTCTCACAATCATGATGGGTACAGGAGTCTTCCTTCTCTCTTTCACTCCTTTTGTATTTCAAAGTGTTATCCTCTGATACTTGGAATTTCAGAGCAATCCCACCAAACTGTTGGCAATGTCATTTATGGAATAGAAACCTGCAATCCTGCATATTGGACAACGGTGTTCTCTGTGATAAATCAACAACAAGGAAAAACCCACCATTTGGGCAGAAATTTTAATTTCATCTTGGAATGTAGTGGTCCTCAACTTACAAGAGTTTATTTAGTGACCATTCAAACTTACAACGGCACTGAAAAAAGTGACTTATGTCTGTTTTTCATACTTGTGACCAAGGCAGCTTCCCCATGGTTACTTGATCAAAATTCAGATGCTTGGCAGCTAAGGCATATTTTTGACAGATGCAGTGTCCCGGGATCATGTCATCAACTTTTGTAACCTTCTGACAAGCAATGTCAATGGGAAAACCATTTAACAACTGTATTACTAACTTAACAAATGCAGGATTCACTTAACAACTATTGCAAGAAGGTCATGAAATGGAGCAACACTCACCTAACAAATGTCTCAGAAACAGAAATTTTGAGCTGAATTGTAGTCGTAAGTCAAGGGCTATCTGTACATAATAGGTGATTGCTTATGCTTTCTCATATTTTTTTTAAAAAAACATCATTTTCAAAAATAAAATGCTTTATTTTACTGCATTAATATATTTCTTGACTTAAACCCTTTATGCCTAGCTATATTTGAAAGTTCTGTTGCATTTGTGTTACCACCAATCGGATGCCCTTTGGGTCTTCATTTAAAACAAAGCAAAATTAAAGCCCTGTATAAGGAGACAAACATATTCATTATTGAGGTAGCTTCCTAGGGCACTTTTCTGGAATCTGTAGCTGATGTGACATTATTTGATGGTGGGGAATGTATATATTTTGAGGAAACTGTAGGAGGTTATTAAAAATAAACAAACAAATAAGGTTTTTATTTGACACTTCCCTTCCCCTTGCACCTGATCTCTCTTAAATTTAACCCAGGAGTTTCAGAATTTATAGTCAATACAAGTAATGTATTAAACAGGGCTTGTCAATTATCTCCACATGAAGTATTGATCTCCAGGGTAGAAAATCAAGGCTATGTTGGGTATCTTTTCTTGATTAAAATATTTGGGACACATACCGAAAGCTGAGGTGATTTTTGCAGTCAGAGGTTGCTTTTGACATCTGAAACATTACTTACTCTGTGTGTGGGTATATATATATGTGTGTGTGTGTTGGGGGAATCAGGGTGGGAAGTCTTAAACTAGATCACTGAAAGAAGAGGAGAATGGAAGCATGTGACACTTACTCTGCATGAGTAAATTGGCTGCTGAAGGCCAGAGGCAGTAAAATCAAGTCCAATGAGACTTTTCAGAGAATAGAGAAAGCAGAAATTGCCCTCTGGTTTTAAAAGTAGTCACTGCATTAGTTCCTCAATTTGAAGCTTCTCCATTGCTGAAAGGAAAGCAGTCATAGTCAATAACCACTGGAGAAGCTGAAATCATTTAAGAATCATGTCAACTCAAATTTGTTTCATTAAATTTCTTCTGGACCCAGCCAGATGTTTCTCATTCTAAAAATTGCTAATTTCAGTGCACAAATTTAGATTCCCTGATTCTTTTCTAATTATAAGGATGCTACATATCCCTTCATGAAGTTGTTAGGGCAATCGCCTTCAGAATAGGAGGGAAAGATTCTTCCCACACACCAGCTGGATTTTTTGGTAGGATTAAAAAACAAACTGATTTTTGCCTAAATTAATCTGAACTCACAGACTCTCTGTCCTTGGCTTTTATGGGACCATTTTATTTATTGTTAAGCTTATATTTATTATTCATATTTATAAATAACATATTTTTATTTATGAATTTATATTTACCATGGGACACCTTCAGAAATGAATTTAAGTGTGAAGAATGTCACTCATGTAAGAGTTTATTTAATCTATATATATAAAAGCAAAATACCACTCATTCCTCAAAATCTCCAGAACAGAAAAGCCTACAAACTTGAAATTTGGCACATATGTTCCTCTTGGCGCCTACATGTTCACATGGCCCAGTCCCACTGCACTTACAGATGCAAAGAGGATGTAAAACGTTAAAAAAAGCTTGCCATCCATTGAAAAATGCTATGCATCCATTGTGTACCCACTGCATACATGTTTCATACGCTCTATCCATCGAGCATTTGTCCACTGCAATTTCATCCACACAAGAAGTTTTGAGCTGCACAAAAATTTGGGAACGGATGAACTTTCCGCCATGTACGATGTACATCCGCAACATATACGGGCAACAAACGTTCTATGTCCGTTATCAGTATCCGTTAAACGTCCGCTGGTTATCCTCCTCTGCATTTCCCTTCTGGCCAATCCCCTCAACTCAGCAATCCGCTGCAGCTGAAAAATGAGAAAGAGGGAGGGAAAACAAAAGGTACAACGAAGACGGTTCTACACCAGCCATTGTAAAGCATCGGAAACTAGAAAGGATATAAACGCGATCTGATCTCGTCATATAAGTAATTAAAAATGGACAAAATTGTTGTATATGGGAGGTATTATCTTTGCGCAATATTTAGGATGTCTGCCAAGTATGTCATAAAGTATAAGAAGGAAACCGAGGCGGGACAACTGATATTTTCTATAAAAGGGGGAGAAAATTATCTGGATCTCATATATAAGTCCAAGAGCCATGGTGGTACAGAACTTCTTCCCCCACCCTTTGGTCTTTGATCCTTCCACAATCATTCCATTTTCTTCCACCCAGTGGTATGGACACAGTCCGTATGATAGCTTCATTTTCATCACCAAGAACCAAAACCTGTTCCAGACTGTTTCAAGTTTTACACAGAAGGATAAGAAAGGAGACATCCAAGAGCTGTGTGGGTCCGAGGAATGGATCGTGAGAAGAATGGAGTTTTGGACTGTATGACCAGTTGATTGTGGAGCTGAGGAATGAAGACCCTCGTGCATTCCATCACTTCATGAGGATGCCACCAGCCATGTTTGGACGAACCTGTAGAGCGTCTGAGACCCAGGGTTGACCAAGCCTAGCACCAAACTTTCATCCCAAACTGGACCCTGGACTGAAGGTGGCACTGGACTCTGGCACCACCTGGCCTCTGGAACCACATACAAAAACATGCAGTATGCATGGAGGGTGCCACACCAATAGCATCAGCAAAGTGGTCAGAGAAGTGGTACAGGCCATCGTTGAAGAATACGTGGAGGAGCTCCCTCAGGTGCCCCACCACTGAACAAGGGTGGAGAAAAGCTTGGCAAAAGAGTGGTATCAGAGGTGGAACTTTCCCCACATTTGTTGGAGCCATAGATGGAAGCTTGGCTGCCAAAGCTCCAGCCAACTCAGGGTCCACTTATTACAACTACAAGGGCTTCTTCAGTATCATCCTCTTTGCGCTATGATTGTGATGCTGAAACTACAAGTTCATGTACATCGATGCTTCAGGCAAATGGGGTCAGCTTCAGATGGCCAGGTATATAACGCTAGTGACCTCAAGGATGGGCTGGAAACGCAAACCTCATCATGGTTTTCCAGGTCCAGATCCCTTACCCAATGACACACAAGATCTTGCTCTACTTCATCAATTGGTGATGACGCGTTCTCCCCTCAGAACCTACCGTCATTGAAGCCGGTACAGTTCCAGATACCGTCACTCGTGAAAGAGAGGATCTTCAACTACAGGCATTCCAGGGCAAGAGGGGTGGTGGAGAACACCTTTGGCATCCTGGCCAACAGGTTTCCAGATACTTCTCACGGCCCATGCAGCATGACCCACAGCACTGTGAGGAGGATCGTGGAAGCTTCCTGGCATCCTGCACAATCTCATGCGCAACCCGCTACCCAGTGTTGCAGAAAGACTTGTCGACTGTCAACAAGGCAATGGGGACATGGAGCCTGGTGAATGGAGGCAAGAATAACCTGATAGACCACTGTGGATTGTACAAGGCCCCAACAGAGTTTCCACGTGAAGGGAAGAAGGCAGTGCAAAACCTACTGAGACACTGGTGCAACTCCCCAGCTGGAGCAGTGGAGTAGCACGACAGGATGATAGATGATTAATGGATACTTCCTTGAGGCTGTCGCATAACACTGATGAGATTGTGCCATGTATGTTTGAGTGTCCTACAATGAAATAGGCATTAATAAAGAGCTTTGTTTATTTTGAAATGGTGTTGATCAATGAATAAATTGTTATATTGATAAAAAAAGGCCTTGCGTGTGGCAGCTGGGATGGTGGACGCATACAATCCCACTATGCTTGCACTGGAGGTTTATTATCCACAACTATCCTTATCTATCCCACAAGCATGCAAAGGCTTAACCATTTTCTAAAGTTTTCACCACCTTTATTAATTAAAAAAATGAACCAAGTAAACTAAGTGTCTTAAGCAAAGATAACCTTTATTAACTTTCTTAGGAAACACATTGATGACCTTATTAAAATAAGCAAAATGAACCAAGTAAAACTGTATTCAGATGTGTTAAGCAAAGATAACCTTTATTAACTTTCTTAGGAAAACTTTATGACTTTATTAAATAGGCAAATGAAACAAAGTAAACACTGTATTTAAGTGTCTTAAGCAAAGATAAAACTTTTCTTAGGTAAACTTTATGACTGTATTAAATAAGCAAAAATGAAACAAGTTAAAAGTGTCTTGAGCAAAGATTAAACTTAAAAGTAAACAATCAGTCTCTGAGACTATTTCTGAGCACTCTGAGTCATGGTCCATGGTCTCAGCTGTGAAGCAGGCAATGACTGTGATGTGGCTGGTGGCTTGCAGTGCTGGTCTGAGGCGCCATTGGAGTGCTTTGCCCCGAGGGTACAACTGGTGGTGGTGTATTCAGGAAGCTACCAAGAGCTGACTCAGTCCCCGTGAGGTTGAGAGGCCCTCCATCAAGGACTTGAGATTTCAGGCCCAATAACTGATGACAGATTCTCTGTTGACGGGCTTGGCTGTGGGGTGGAGGAAGGAGGACTGTAGTGGGGCTGTCTGGTCTGCAAGCTGGGTGAGGACTGGCATCTTTGTGTCTGATGAACCTGGGCCTGGACTGGGAAGTTCTGCTTCTGCTGTGGGAAGTCCCTGGTAGTCGTAGCCTTGGTAGGTGAGGGGCTGTTGAAAGCCGTGGAAGGCCTGGGGTGGAGGAGCAGACCTGGATTGGGTAGAAGCAGCTTCAGCTGGGCCTTGAGGGTTGTGTAGAAGTGCTGTGATCTTCTGCTTAATCACCTGGTACTGGGCCTTGGGCAGTCCCTCAGGGTCTGGCTCACATAGGTGATAAAGGGCTTCCGGCCCGAGGATGCTCTGTCCAAGGTGGACCAGCTGAGAGAGAAGTTCTGTGCTGGTCTTCATTGTGTCCCTGATCTCCAACAGCACACTGTCGTCCTGGCCCTCCAGTCTGCCTCTCTGTGCCTGCATCCTCTGGAGCTGAGGGGGGGGTGAGTTGGCCTCTGGTGGCTGCTACTTCTTCCTCCACTTGTGACAGCAGGGCGTCATCCTCCACGGGATGGTCTCTGCTGTGGGGCCCTGTGAAGACACCTGCCTGGACAGGGTAGCTGGCTCTTGGCTGGAAAAGGACTGGTGTCTGTGGGCTGTCTGAGGGAGAGGGGTCTCAGAGGGGTGTTCCTCATTGGCGGATCTCACCTCCCCAGGAAACTGCACTTGGCTGTGACATACATCTCCTGATCAGTGAGCTTGACAGCAGCCTGCCCGGATTTCTTGAGGTGTAGCTTGCCATACCAGGGGTGCATGTGCTTCCACCATCCTAGGAGTACTTCTGCAGTGTACCCCAGGCTTCTCTGCCTTGTCTCTCCCAAGCTGCCTGCTTCTTCTTGGTGTTCCGATACAGTCTGTGGCCCTTTATCCAGAGGTACTTCGTTCTCCTCAGCCATTCCAGCACCTCATCCTCATGCTCCTCAGAAACAATGTACTATTCCTCTCTTCCTTCTGCTTTCCTTGCCTCTTCCTCCCTCTGGCAGGGACTTCAGCAGGGCCTTCAGGGGCTTGAGCAGCAGGGCCTTCAGGGGCTTGAGCAGCAGGGCCTTCAGGGGCTTGAGCAGAGAGAGCTTTCAGGGGCTTGAGCAGCAGGGCTTTGAGGGCCTTGGGGCTGGTCCACCACAGCAGCACCATCAGCAGCAGCAGCAGCTTCAGAGTCAGTGCCAGGGAATGGGATGCTGGTTCTGGCCTTCTTCACCTTGCCAGGGGCTTGAAACAGTAGGCACGGGCTTCCTTTCTTGCCTGACTGACGAACCATGGTGTTCCTGCTAGATGTATATGGCAGCATGTCTTTCCCTTGTATGCTGACTGCATGCATGCTGCATCCTTTTATATCCATGGAGCTGACACAATTCATACTCCCCGCATGCGCAGTGAACGCTTTGCATCCGATATACATCCATGCGGCATCCCTTTTGTTTCCTGTAGGTGTCCGTAATTCATCTGCTTCATCCGCTATGCATCTGTCCCTTCCGCTATGCGTCCGCTTCGAAATTCTCCCCCGGAACCCCTTCGGAAGATGTCATCTGCTTCCATCCGCTGTCATCCGCTAGACTTCCTATGAACATACGTTTAACATCCCCGCTACATACTACCCACGTCCATTCTTTTCCGTTCTTTTCTGTTCTGTTTATACAAATTTTTGCCACTTTTTGGAACGGATGACAACGGATGGAGCCACTCTTGAAATTTTGCTCATCCGCTGTGTCCTTTATGCATACATTTTGTGTCCATCGGCCAGTGGGACTCGGCCTTAAGAAAGGGTTTTTCAAAATGATCATCAGAGCATGAGTATTTTGTATATTATTATTGACACACTCTGATGCTAAGGAGTTCTACTCCCCCTCCCCACCTGAAAAGAAATCTGTTCGAAATGCAAAACACAAGCAGAGGAGAGGAGTTGCAGTTTTAGTTTCTCAGCACCAAGCAGTTTTATTAAAGAACAGTTGAGCTAAGCCATGCCTAGGCTCCTTGCTGTCTCCTTCTAGCTTACACAGCAGATATTGCTTCAGTTTCCAAACAGCCTTCAACTCTCTCACACACTGACAAGACGCTAGCCAGATGGATACTCATAGGCAGAGGCACAATTTTTTCCTTTATTTTTCTTCCCCAAAACTAAGCCCGATCACATAGTTATGTAACGAAGCACAGGCATAGAGCTAGTATGTATATATAATAGTCTGTCTATAATAATACACATGTCCTTGCATCACTCCTGGAAAATCCAAAAGCATTTTTAATCACTTAAAAGCTTTAACAAAACCAGACTGCAGAAAATCCAGTTATGTTACAGGCAGTATATCAATATATCACAATTAAGCTATCCTGAAACATGAGGGTTAGATTAGAAAATAGTCTTATGAAAAGATTTTGAAGACTCCTTAATGACATAAAATTGCGATAACCAAAAGAAGAATCATGGGAATATATTCATAAAAGACTGTCCATTTTCTAATGTCCTATAGGTTTCAGTTAATTATATATAGATATGTTGTACAGTTTGGAAAAATTCATAAATGAATAGTACATTTCAATCCAGGCAACTCCAGTGCAAGTTTATCATACATATACAAAATCCAAATCCTCATGGAAAAATAGTTTTCATGAATAGCATACAAAGAACAATTTTAAAGGTACAATAATTAGGATGCCATCATTCTATTTAACTTTGTTTCTATTATCCCTCTATCATATTACTATTAAACTCAGCTGACACTCAGATTTAATTTCAGCCAACAAAAAGCCATTCAAGGCTGTCTAAGTCTTGTTGCTACACTGAGTCTGCTCACATAATTTTCATGACTTTCATTTTTGCTTAATTTAAATACACATGGAGAGGGGGAAAAGAGAAAGAGAGAGAGAGTGAGATGGCAAGCTCAATCCACAACCCTTCCATTGACTATATTCCTCTTTTCCAAGAAACTCCTAATAATTTAAATTAATTAACAAATGGATAGTATTTCAAATTCTTTACATTCAGGGCTGTCAAACTCCTGGCCCATGGGCCGAATGTATCACACATGCTGGCCAAGCCCATGCCAAGTTTAGCAAAGGGTGAAAAAGCCCTGATACATCACAGACAGGGGGACGGAGCTGGCGTGTGATGATACAGCATGCGATCTTGGAGGTCTGAGATCGCTGCCGATATCTGGACAGTCCAATCAGATCTAAACCATCCCGAAGAGATGGTGAATGTAAACAGCACATTCTGTCAATCCCAGGGATACTGCAAAGTCCCTGGTAGATCCAGGAGAAGCTCTTTTTGCCAGCGGCGAAGTGGTAGCCATTAAAGCTGCTGAAGTAGGGACAGCTCCGAAACAAAAGAAAACAGAAAGAGAAAGTGTGCCGGTTTGGTGAGAACTTTTTCTTTATTTCACAATTTCAAAGGACACTCTATGGAAAAGAAAAAATCTGTAAAAGTTTTGACAGAAGTGATTAAGTGGCAATTTTAACATGAATGTCAAAGTAATATTTTTATTTTTTTTTCTCATTGCTGGATTTTCTATACATGATTTTATATTTTGAAACTGGACTGGGTTTTTTTTCACCTATTCTTTCTCTCCTTTTTAACTTTATAATTAGACTCCCTTTTAGTCATTTTTTAAAATATCTTTTTCCCTTTTTCATTAATTTTTATTATATTTTCACCTCTGTTGTTTGTGTTAACCTTGGAAGTGCTAAACAGAAATATTATAGAAGAAAAGGATATAAAAGGGATGAAAATTAAAAAGGA
>BHFT01064373.1:0-14417 GCA_004320025.1 Laticauda laticaudata | reverse complement strand
TGCGTTGCGGATGCAGAATGGACACGTTGGATACATTTTCCGCTCAAAAAGTTTTGAGCAGCTCAAAACTTTTTGAGAAAAACTTTTTCAGTCGACGTATGCTGGATGGATAGGGAGGAAGAAAAACGGACGCAGTGAGTACAAAACGGAAGCATCACATTAACCAACAGATGGCAAGTGTTTTTCTCCGTTTTACATCCTCTTTCCATCCATTGGTGCATTGTGACATGGGCTTTAGGTATGAAAGATGGCTGGTTAATATTGGGCCAATTACCAGGAGACTATAAATTCTAGTCCCATCTTAGGCATGAAATCCAATTGGGTGACTTGAGGCCATTCACCAGGTGATTGTGAATTCTAGTCCTACCTTAGGCATGAACACCAGGCCTGGGTGACCTTGGGGCAGTCATTCTCTCTCAGCCCTAAGAAAGAGACAATTGCAAAGCACCTCTGAACATTTGGCAGGAAATCTGCAGGGACTTGTCCAGACAGTTGCATCAATGCACACACACACACACACACACACACACACACACACACACAGACACACACACAGAACTAATCAGTCTCTCTGACGACAAGATGGTAGAAAAGAGATGGCTGTAAGTCTTTGCTTTCATCTCTTGGTCATTCGAATTCTTGCTTACTAAACATGGTAGTTCTAATATTCATTGTGTCAGTTAAGCCAAACTCTAGAATTTTCTCATTTCTGATGGGGTGGCAGAAGGAAAAGTCTAGGAAATACTAGAAAGAGATATAGCAAAATACCACATAAGGAAAGTCACTAGCCTTTGTTTCATTTAAGCAACTAAATGTCTTTAAGAATGATGGACCAAAGTTCATGGATGAATTCATCAGGATTCCTTGTTTTCCTCGTGTCTGCATTTGAAGAATGGACTAAGCTGTACTCAAGAGATCCCGCATCTTTCTTTTTTAACTGTGTAAAATTGTAAATAATGAAGGTTGATGTGAGAAATATTGTCTCTGTCTTTATTGTACAATTACACAATTGGAATCTTATCCATCTGAAAGGATGTTTGTCTTTCCTCACCTTTACCAGCCAAGAAGCTACAGAGAATCTCATCCAGGGGAGGGCTTCTGGGGGTTCACAGGGGTTTGGGAGATCCTCTAGCTAAAATTCTGTGCAGTTCGGAGAAACCTCAAATCCCACTCCTGGCTGGTCTCTTCGCCATGGTCGATGCTGACTACAAGTTCATGTACATCGATGCTTCAGACAATAGGTCAGCTTCAGATGCCCAGATATCCAATGCCAGTGACCTCAAGGATGGGCTGGAATGCAACCTCATCACACAACAAGAATGTGCCCTACTTTCATCGTGGGGGAGATGCCTTCTCTCCTCAGAAACCTACCTCATGAACCCCTACAAATTCAAGATACCTCACCCATGAAGAGAGGATCTTCAACTACAGGCTGTCCAGGGCAAGACGGGTGGTGGAGAATGCCTTTGGCATCCTGAGCCAACAGGTTCCAGAGTACTCTCACCACGCCATGCAAGCATCACCCAGGGCTATGAGGAGCATCATGGAAGCTTGCTGCATCCTGCACAATCTCATGCGCACGCGCTACCCAGTGTTGCAGAACAGGCTTGTGGACCATTCAACAAGGCAATGGGGACATGGAGCGCTGGTGAATGGAGGCATAGGACTAAACCTGATAGACACTGTGGATGTGCAAGGCCCCAACAGAGCTTCACATGAAGGAAGAAGCAGCGCAACCTCCGAAACACTGGTGCAACTCCCCAGCTGGAGCTGTGGAGTAGCAAGACAGGACGGTAGATGCTTAAGTGGATGCTTCCTTCAGCCTGTCTCATCACACTGATGAGATTTGTGCCATGTATGTTGAGTGCCTTACAATGATAGGGCATTTAATAAAGAGTTTTGTTTATGTTGAAATGTGTTTGATCAATGATTAAATTGTTATTGATATAAAAGGGCCATATGTGTGGCAGCTGGGAGGGTGGACCATACAGTCCCACTATGCTTGTACTGGAGGTTTATCTATCCACAGCTATCCTTACCCACCCACAACTATCCTTATCACAGCTATCCTTACAACCCCACAGCTATCATATACTCATCTCCACAGCTACCATCCCACAGCTATCCTTACCCATCCCCAGCTATCCTTACCAATCCGACAAGGATGCAAAGGCTTAACCCTTTTTTCAAAGTTTTCCCCAAAACTTTATTAGTAAAATAAGAAGAACCAAGTGTGTGAAGCAAAGATAACCTTTATTAATAACAAACTGTATGACTTTATTAAAAAGCAAAACGCCAAGTAAAGTGTCTTTAAGCAAAGATAAGGTGACAATTCAGTCTCTGGCACTCTTCTCAGTCACTCTGAGTGTGCCCATGGTCTCAGATGTAAAGGGCCAGGGACTGTGGAGGTGGGCTGTTGCTGGAGTGCTGGTCTGAGGCGCCATTGGGGTGCCTGGCCCCGAGAGTACAACAGGAGATGGTGTGTGCAGAAGCTCTCAGAGAGCTGACTCAGTCACATGAATTGAGAGGCCCTTCCTCAAGTACCTGGGATGTGAGGCCCAAGATTTGATGACAGATGTTCTGAGGCTGGCTGGGCTGGGGGTGGAGGAAGGAGGATGTAAGTGGGGGCTGTCTGGTCTGCAGCTGGGTCAGGTGAGGCGTCTGTGGCATCCTTTGGCGTCTGAGGAACCTGGGTGTGGACTGGGAAGGGCTGCCTCGCTGTGGGAAGTCCTGGGTAGTGTAGGGTTGGTAGGCGAGGGGCTGCTGAATCCGTGAAGGGCTGTGACATCATCTGGGGTGGAGGATCAGACCTGGAGTGGGTGGAGCAGGTTCAGCTGGGCCTGGAGGGTGGTGCAGAAGAGCTGGATCCTCTCCTTCATCGCCTGGTACTGGGCCTCGGGCAAAGTCCATGAAGGTCTGGCTCACATATGTGATGAAGGGCTTGCGGTTGGGGATGGTAATGTCGAAGTGGAGACCAGCTGGAGAGGAGATCTGTGCTGGCTTTATTGTGTCCCGATATCCAAGAAGACAGTGGGCTCTGTCCCTCGGTCGCCTCTCTGCCTGCTTTTGTGGAGGTGAGCTGGGTGTGGGTTGTGCTTGGTCTCTCCAAAGACACCTGCCTGGACACTGTAGTTGTCTCCTGGCTGGAGGAGGAATGGCTCTCTGTGGGCTGTCTGAGGGAGAGGGTTGACAGGGGGCTGCTCCTCGTGGCGGGTCTCACCCTCCAGGAAGCTGCACCTGGCCATGACATAGGGTCTCCCCAGTCAGTGAGCTTGACAGTGGGCCTGCCCAGATTTCTTCAGGTACAGCTTGCATACCAGGTGTGCATGTGCTTCCACCACCCAAGGAAGTACATCTGAAGTGTACCCCAGGCTCTCCTCCTTCTCTCTCCACGCTGCTTCTTCCACTTGGTGTCGTGATATAGAGCCCATGTGGCCCTTTCCTCTCACAGGTACTCATTCTCCCTCAGCCATTCCAGCACCTCCTCTCAGGTCCCTCGGAAATGGAGTACTGTTTCCTCTCCCCCTTCCTTTTGCCTTACTTGTTCCTCCTCTGGCAGGGGCTTCAGCCTTCAGCATCAAGGGCTTTGAGGGCCTTGGGTGGTCAATCACAGTAGCAGCAGCAGGAGAAGCACCACCAGCAGCAGGAGAAGCAGCAGCAGCAGCAGAGCAGGAGAAGCACGCAGCAGCACCAGCAGCAGGAGAAGCACTCAGCAGCACCAGCAACACCAGCAGAGAAAGCACCAGTAGCACCACAGCACCAACAGCACAGCAGGAGAAGCAGGAGAAGCACGCAGCAGCAGCAGCAGCAGCAGGAGAAGCACCAGCAGGAGAAGCACCAGAAGCAGAACCAGCAGGAGAAGCAGCACCAGCATCAGGAGAAGCACCAGCAATACCAGGAGCAGCAGCAGAAGAGCAGAAAGCATCAGCAGCCTTCAGAGTCAGTGCCAGGGGGGTGGATGGTCATTCTGTCCTTCTTGCCAGGGATGGCGAGAGATTCACAGGCTTCCTCTTCTTCCCCATGGTGTTCTCTCAATGTCTCTGGCATCAGGATCTTCCTCTGAATGCTGACTGCTTGCAGAGCTGCACCTTTAATACCACGGAGCTTACGTAATTCACTCCTCCCCGCATGCGCAGTGAACGCTTTGCATCCGCTACGCATCGCTAATGGCATCTATAGGCGTCCGTGATGCACCGCGTCATCTGCTACGCGCCGCTTGCTATTCTCCCCCGGAAGCCCCTTCGGATGTGTCATCCGCTTCCTCTGCTTCCATCCACTAGGCTTCCTATGAACATCGCTTTACATCCCCGCTACATCCTCCCCACATGTCCGCTTTACATCCCCGCTACATCCTCCCCACATCCATTCCTTTCCGTTGTTGTCCACTCTGTTTATGCAAATTTGGATCACTTTTGAGAGCGGATAACAACGGATGGAAAATTTGCTCTCCGCTGTGTCCTTTTTACATACGTTTTGCATACGTCGGCCAGTGTGACTAGCCTTTAGTACCTCACTTGATATCGATTGTCTCCCTCTGTTAATTCCACTTAGGATTGCATGAGCTTTTTTGGCTGCTGTTGCACATGACTGGCTCATATTTAGCTGGTTGTCCACTAAGACTCCAAGATCCCTCTGACAGTTACTTCTATTAAGCCTGGTTTCACCCAGTCTATATGTGTACTTTTGGGTTTTCTTGCCTAAGTGGAAGACTTTACTTTTCTCTATGAATTTCATTATTTTCACTGGGTCATAAGCAATGATGTATTTTTCTCTTGATACTGTATATATCCATGATAGCAAACCTATGGCACATCTGCCAGAAGTGGCACACAGAGCCATCTCTCTGGGCACACAAGCCATCGCATGTTGCTTTTCCAGGTTCCAGTGTGTGCATGCACTGGCCAGCTGGCCTTCGTATGGGCATGCACCCCAGAAACTGGAAGCTCAGCTTTCCAGCATACCCATGCATGCTGGAGAGCTGCTCTTCCAGTTTACAGCATGCATGTGCATGCAAGGAGCATGTGACCGGCAGGCATGCACGCACTGGAAGCTGAGCGCCCTCTCATTTTGGCACTGGTATATATCTTTGTGCATTTTTTTTTCTTTTCCCATTATTATTCTAAAAGCAATAAAAATATTTTAAATAAGAGGAAGTGTTGAGATGGGGAAACCATTCCCTGACCAAGCTTATTTTTCAGGCCCACTTCTTTCATTTGATTTTTGGTTGAACCATGGACCCTTTCCATTTTACATCTAGGTTTTCTGAAGAGCTGCCCTTTGCTACAAAGACAACACACATTTTACTGCTTTGGATATGGCATTGAGTGTGACCAATGGGAAGCAAACACCAGTCACAAATCCCTCTTCCACTTATTTGAATTTTAAAGTGCCTTTGGTGATCTGTTGAAAGTGTTAGTAGACACACAGTGTTTCTGAAAAAAGAAAAATTAAGTGGCTTTTCAGGACAAGATGTTTTACTGCCCGTGTCCTCTCCAATGCTATAATCCCACTGGAAACAATTATTTTGAATGTTTCCCTTTATTTTCTTTCCTAGGAAGCCGTTCCAATTTTTTTTTCTGTTCTATCCTCCGAAGATAGAGCCATGATGGCCAGCTCATTAGTCCTTTTTATATGGTACCACCAAGTTCCCATTTGCAGGCATAAAAACAGAAAGGCTGGATAATAAGCTTTTAATGGACTCCAGATGGAGGCAAGTCGTCAGGAAACATTGTCAATATTTGAGATAGGTTCCCCCTGCCCAAAACCAGGACTTCATTTAAGAGTAAGTAAAAGTTAAAGGTTCCCCTCCAATGGTTGGTTTCAAAAAAAAATTTTCCTACCAGTTCTGTGGGCGTGGCTTGGTGGAGGTGGCAGGGGAAGGATACTGTAAAATCTCCAGTAAGAGGTGGTATTTGCCGATTCTCTGAACTACTCAAAATTTCCACTACCAGTTCTCCAGAACTGGTCAGAACCTGCTGAATATCATGTCTGTTCCCCTCACATATACGTGCTAGTCGTTCCTGACTCTAGGGGATGGTGCTCATCTCTATTACAAAGCTGAAGAGCCAGAGCTGTCAAAGACGTCTCCACGGTCATGTGGCCGGTATGAGTAAACACCGAACGTGCATGGAATGCTGTTCCCTTCCCACTAAAATAGTCCCTATTTTTCTACTTGCATTTTTACATGCTTTTGAGCTACTTGGCTGGCAGAAGCTGGGACAAGTAATGGGAGCTTACTCCATTATGAAGTGCTAGGGATTTGAACCACAGAACTGCCAACCTTTCTGACTGAGAAGCTCAGTGTCTTAGCCACCATGTCCCCCTAAGAGAAGATTGGGTCTAAAGGAGCGAGACCAGTGGTAGAATTTAATTTTTTTTATTACTGGTTCTGTGGGTGTGGCTTGGTAGGTGTGGCAGGAAGGATACTATAGTTCTCCGAACTTCTCAAAATTTCTGCTACTGGTTCTCCAGAACTGTTTAGAACCTTATGAATAACACCTCTGAGCAAGACATTGTCCATTGGCATCTCCAGAATGTTTTTCTTTTATTATTGTTGTTTGGTTGTTGTGTCGGACTCTTTATGATCCCATGGACCATAGCATGGGAGGCCCCTGTGTCTTCCACTATGCCCCAAATGTTGCTCAAATTCATATTCATTGCATCAATGACCCAATGAAGTCTAGAGAAACCTAGCGATGACACTATGAAGTCTAGTCTAGTGAAAAAAAAGCTAGGCGTGACATGATAGCAGTTTTCCAATATTTGAGGAATGGCCACAATGAAGGGAAGGTGTCAACCTATTTTCCAAAGCATCAAAGGGCAGGACAAAAATCAATGGATAGAAATTAATCAAGGAGATATGCAACCTAGAACTAAGGAGAAATTTTCTGACAGTGAAAACAATTAACCAGTGGAATGAGTTGTCTTCATAAGTTGTGGGTGCTCCATCATTGGAAGCTTTTAAGAAGAGACTGGAAAGTCTCCTACTTGAGCAAGAGGTTGGACTAGAAGACCTCTAAGGTCCCTTCCAACTTGGTTAATCTGTTCTGATCTCCTTGTAGTCTGAGGTTTCCTTTATTCTACACATGAATAAACTTTTTTTTTCAGGATAAAAAACATTTTGATTTTTTTTAAACAAACTTTATTGATTATACAACTAAAATGTCACATGAATAAACTTAATAAGAGGACTATTCCTAAGAATTAAGAAAAGGTGTGCTGGAATGTATTGAGGAAGAGTACCAAAGCTGTTTTTTCAAAAGGCAACTGGACTTCTTTATTTTTCCTTGAAGACATTTCACTCCTCATCGAAGAAGTTTGTTCAGTGAACTGAAGAAGTTGAGGATGAGGAGTGAAATATCTTCAGGGAAAAACCAAGACAGTCTAGTTGCCTCTTCAGAAAGCACCTTTGGGACAACCATGTCCTGGATGACTGAGAATCTCTGCAGTATAGACATTTAGTGAGGAGGTGGATTTCTAGAAGGGAGAAACTATATTTTAGAGAAGCAAGAGGCAACTCAGCCCTGATATGATGTGTGAGCAAAAGAGGGCAAAGACAGCTCCTCCCTACTTGTTCTCAGAGTATGTGATAGATGCAAGCAGGCAAGATTCTATCTATAGGTATGAAAATAGTAAAGAACTCAGTTTAGAAGAATTGGCACAATTTGGGGTGTGATATTGATCTTGCCAGACTCAGGACAATTGTCCATAGCACCTGAGGGCAGGACAAGAAGCAACATCAGTAAAACATCTCAGGTGGACATGTCAAAAAATGTGGTACTGAATAGGGTACAGTGAATGTCCATGAAGATTGTCAGTCATCCAGGTCAAAGATATTTTCTTTCAAAAAGCAAGTGGACTTTGTTTTTCTTTGAAGACATTTTGCTTCTCATTGGATGAGGAGCAAAACATTTTTAAGGAAAAAGAAAGCCCAGTTGCCTTTTGAAAAAGCATCTTTGGGACAGGGCACAATGAAGTTCTATTTTGGGCTAATCACTCTTCAGTGTTTTAATTGTTTATGCGTATTCAGTTTACAGATTTATTTCTCTCGCTAGAGTTTCTTACAACCCTAGTCACACAGATTTGGGCAGATCACAGAGTGTTAAAATGCAATTGTAATGCAGCAATACACCATAATAATAATAAAATTAATAATCCCAAATAAACAGATGGGGATTCTCTATCCTGAGTAGGGATTAAAACTTTTAGAAGCTGACATAAAAAGATAAGTTTTGAACAGTTTTCAATAGGCCAGTGAGGTCATACTATCCTAGCTAATACTTCTAGCTAGCACTAGAAGACACAGTTTAAAAGAGAACCGAGTGGAAAATAAGAAGATTAATTGAATAAGAGCAAATGCAAAGTCAAATGCACAAATGTATGGTAAAGAATACCTAACTTGGTGTATATAGGATTTTTTATGTTGTGGTTGATAGTAAGCTACCTTTGAATCAGTTGTGTGATCCGCATATTGATGACTGATTCTGAGACACCAAGGTCAGTACCAAGCCTTCATTAATTCATAGATGATCCATCCAATCTCTATCCTCTCAACATGAAGCTTGATAAACATATTCAGGTGTTGGGACACAGCTATATCTGTAGAAAACATATTTTCCCCCCATGTGACACTATAGGGATGTGAAAGTTGGATTTTGAAGAAGCTGGATAGAAAAAGCACTGA
Source organism: Laticauda laticaudata (assembly GCA_004320025.1). Lineage (NCBI taxonomy): Eukaryota > Metazoa > Chordata > Lepidosauria > Squamata > Elapidae > Laticauda > Laticauda laticaudata. Next base: position 5,734 of record BHFT01064373.1, on the reverse strand, counting down.
GGCATGTGAATGTCAGGTTTGACAAGGTTCTTGAAAATGAAGGGTGCTTTGTGCTCTCTGAGCTTGGTTAGTTTCTTGCAGATGTTTCATAATCTGAAATAGCATTCACTAGCATTGTTATCTAGTTAGATAATAATTCATCAGCAAAACAACCAAGCTCAGAGAGCACCAAGGACCTCACAGTCATCATCATTCTCCTCCTCCTCCTCCTCCCCTCCACAAATCCCACTATCTTCTAGCACTGATGATGTTACCAAGCTTGGTCATAAAACATCTGCAAGAAAACAACTGTCCAGAGAGACCACCAAGGACCCCAAAGTCTTCTTCTACTTCCTCCTCTCCCTCTGCTTTCCATGAACCCTGTTAGGAATATAAGTCACCTAACAGGTATTTGGGTGAGAAATATATAAACCAGGAAGGACATTTTAATACTGTCTCTTTAAGGGAATGGAAGAGCATGAAATTGGGTATGGTTTCTCAAATGGCCATAAGATGGAGCCAGAAACCTGGGTTGTTTTAGTCTGAGTCTCAGAAGAGAGTGTATCTTTGTTTCCTTCNTCTGTTGGAAAGTATTGTCGTTCCTCCATTTTTCCTAATTGACTGATATTACTGGATTTAATGTAAGTCTGTTACTGAACTGTTTTTTGACACTGGGTTTTGATATTTAGATTATCCCTGGATTGCAAACTGACTGAAATTTGTGAATGACTTTGGATTGCTTATTTTGGACTTTGCTGAAACCTTTCTAGAAGTAAAAACCTACATTTACTGTACAGTGTATCTGTGTGCTCTATGTGTATAATTCCAACACTACTCTATACGTCTCCCTGTATGTGCTCATTCTCCTAACGGGGAATTACCTCAACACTGGAGATCTAAAATTATTGGAAACAGAGGAAACAGTTGAAAACAAGGGAAATAGTATAATTGTAAGGACAAATGGCTGTTAGAGGCAGTGATTGCTGATTCTGGTGGAGGCTACTCAAGATTAGCCTGATCATTAGCTGCTACAGAGAGAGAGAAAGGCTAAGGACCTGGTGAATTTAACTTCTTTATCAAGTCCATAAATGGACTTTGAGAGCCAGTTTGGTGGAGTGATTAAGGCACAGGCTAGAAACTGGGAGTTTAAGAGTTCTAGTCACCTTAGGCACAAAGTCATCTTGGTAATCTTGGACCAATCATTTTCTCTCAGGCCTAGGAAGGTGGCAATGACAAACTACTTCAGAAAAAGCTTGCCAAGAAACCACTTCCAATAGAATAGAAAGAAAAGAAATAATGACAGAACTTATATCTCTTCCCTGTTTCCCTTCCCTGCTTCATTTATCTCTGTGTCTCATCTCTATCCACTTCCTTTCCTTACTTTTCTATCCCATTTTGATGCATTCACTTCATCTGTTCTCTTTTCCTTTTCTTTATTCTTATAGCTGGAAAGAAGAATGGTATGTATTTGTGTGGAAAGAAGGAAGATGTATGGAAGGGAAAAAGGATGTTCTTTAAAGCTGGGGGAAAGGAGGATCTGCAATACATTAGTATGATTTGGAGGAAAGAGGGTCTTATGTTTGAAAAAGAGAATGGCTTCCATATGAAGAAATAGTTCAATTAACTTTGTAAATCGATATAAAAGGGAGAAAGCTATGTTAGGCTATGGTAGCCAGAAATCAGAAATTTACAAGCACCTTCTTTGACTAAGAATGTTTGTGAAAAGACATCATTTATTTTCTGAGCTGCAGTTCCAGATGAACAGGTATTTTCTTTCATATGGTAGACACTCTATGCATCTGATGGTGAGCTGCAGTTCACAAAAGTTTGTTTCTCTGTGTATGAAGTGTAATTATTTTTTTGGATTTAGCATTATAAGAAATACCTCCTTAATTCTTTTGACCACAATGAAAAACACATTTTCCACTTCTTCTTCCACGTGTGCTTTAATACAGTGCAACTAGATTTCTGCTTGTATATATTTCCTACATGTTCAATCACATATCTGGTTTCTTAAAATGTTGGAACAGCTTTTGGTTGGTTTCAATCTCCTATTTCCCATCTTATATTTTCAATTATAGGCAGGAGTTTTTGTGCTCAGCTCTTCCATCTACCCAGGGATGTTTCTCATGGCTCAGTTTTAGATTTGTTATTAGAGTGTCTGATTTCTTCTGTCTATTACTATCATGTCTATCCTGATGATGTCCAGATCTGTTTCTTTATTTATTGACTATATGGTGTGATCTTCCCTTTCAAATGGTCCCAATGACACCCCTAATCTGTGAGTTCCCACTACTATTTACACTTGGAAAAGATCAAGCTTGGTGTTTTTATCCTGATTGTTCTTCTTCCTCACCTTTTCTTGGTCCTTTCCTTTATTTCAGAATGATCATTGTAGCAGCTTCACTAATACATGAGTTGGGAATTCTTACTGTTCTTTAAAACCATTCATAGAGGAAGCTACAAAACTTATAATTTTTACGTGCTGAATCTCCAGAGAATTTAGTCATAACTTAATGTGGAAATGCCTAAGCATTTGGTGGTATCTCATCTGACTTGCTACAACACTTTGCACTGCTCTGTACAGTTAGGATCTGAAGATCACAGCTTCTGTAGCAGACAGAGTGGCAGAACCTGGTGGGGAGTTAAAAGGGGGGTTAGCCTGGAATACCTACTAGTCACAAGAAAACTAGGTCCAACCTCCCTTGAATCCCATTGACCCTTATCTAACTCCAACAGATGTTAACCATTAGTTAAGTATATTCCTGTGCACGAGAGACAATAAATCAGTTTAATTGGAACTGATTTTTTTTTATGACTGACAGTTTCTGTCATTCTAGATTTCTCCCAGTTTACCCCATGTTCTTTTTTCACTTATCTCTGAACAGATCAGGTCTTTGTGAACATTAATAAGTTTCACTTTGTTGAGTATTGACCTTATAAACTAGGGGTCCCCAAACTTGGCAACTTTAAGACTTGTGGACTTCAACTCCCAGAATTCTCCAGCCACCTGGAGTTGAAGTCCCCAAGTCCTAAAGTTGCCAAGTTTGGAGACCTCTGTTATAAGCCATGTGTTCCAGAATACCCAGCTATATGAATAATTATAACACATGTTCATGTCCTGGAAGAACAGTTTTAATCAGTTTCAGAATGATTCAATCAGTAGTAATAAATCAACCAATTAATAATATATTATACTGATTTGTAACTGTTTTATTGGTGACATTGATTTATATTCTATTCTACCATATTGCTTTACCTGTACCAATCTTTGTTACCACCACTGCTCTCACTCTTTCTCAGTTGTTCAGGCACATGTCCAGTTTTTTTAAAATGTGTGTTTGTGGGCCATGTCCATAAATCAGTGATTGTATATCATTTACAACAGAATTAAAGAGCAGCTATGCAACATCTGTTGCAAATGACATTGCATGTGTTATGCAAATGATACAAATTGCCACAGGGGAATGCTCTCTAATTTAACAGCCGTTCGCTCATGATGGGCACCCTTCCTCTCATAGTCAGTTAAAAACAACATTCTACAATAGTAATATTTTCTCTCTCTCCATTCTTTTTTTCTTTTAGTGGCCTATTATCTGTTCTAAGCATGATGTTAGCCCACTAAACATGGGCAGATGTAAGTAATTCTGACAGTTTTTGAGCTGAAGAATGGATTATAAATCCTGTAATAATTAATAAGTATTTCATTTATGATCACATTATTTTTCTACATCATTATATGTTGCCATTTAGTAAGCAGAACTGGTTTCTGCTATCAACCTAGTTGAACGAAAATATAATTGTAAGATAAGGCATGCATAGTTTAATCTAAAGCACATTCATTATTTCCAATGTATAGTTTTATATTAGACCTTGACCCAAACTATAGAACTGAATCCATTTTCCAATCACATTATTTATTTGAATATGATCACTCCAAGACAAGTCTATCCACTGGAATTCAATTAGAGTCACTGTATGAAGAGCCGATGACCTGGGAAATGCTCAGCTAGATATAATGTGATAGACATATCAGGGAAATTAAAAACACCATGAAACTTTAGGTAGTAATCTTCAATTTCACTTAAAAGGATATTCAAAATGAATGTCAAGGTCTTTCCTGAATTGAAATTCTTGAGGAGGAATTCAAACACTTTCAATAACACTAACAAAATGTCTTTTCCAGGGGGTGGTTTACCAGACCCAGAAATCTCACTGTGAAGAACAAATTGATTTAACCCCTACTCCATATATCAATAGAACTGCTTCTCCAGACAGCTTATATATTATGCAAAAAAAAAAGTCAATAGCAAACTAGAATCAGTTTCAGGAGAAATACAACACCAAAGTAGATACTTGCTAGCTTGAATGATCTGACAATATATATTTTCTTTCAGCTAGATAAAGCATTTCAACAAATCACGCCCTGAGAAGACAAAGGAGCTTATTCCTATTATTTAGGTACAGTAATGAGGATGACAATAATATACAAAGTTATTGTCATTCTCACTATCGTAGCTAAAAAATGTTGTATGATACAATTGTTCTTTCACCATTTTTTCCTAAAATGAAAAACAGCAGAACATGTTATCACAAAACCAAAGAAAGTAATAATAAATAGGGATAGCGTCAGAGTGCATAACAGCATTTCTATTTATTCAGTCTGGTGTGGTAATCTTTGTGTTAAAATGTTCCATCGTGTGGTCATAACTGGTTGCAGTGTCTAGTCAACCTGGTAGCTGTCCCCCCAAAAAAGGTCAAGAAGGATCATGGTTAGTAAGAAAATATGTCAGAAAGTTCCAACATAGATGCCTTGTTGTCTATGGAGATTCTCAGTCATCCAGGTCATTGTTGTCCCAAAATGCTTTTTCAATAGGCAACTGGACATTCTGGTTTTTCTTCCCAAGACGTTTCTCTTCTCATCCAAGAAGCTTCATCAGTTGATTGCACTCCTTGCACTCACAAGTACAGTTCGATGGGACAGTCTTCTTTTAGGTTCTGCATACAATAAAAGTATTGCAATATATAATGGAAACTCTGGTTATTTTGATTTGTGTCCCCCCCTCCCATCTAATGCTCATTTGATAACAAATGGAACATTATTTACTGATAAAATTTATATGGCTGCCTATCTTAAAGTTATTATGGGCAGCTTACAAGAAACAGCTGGGATAAAATTGTAGTCAACAGCTATCATAACGCCTGCGCTGCTTCACATTCATATCTTTTTCTGAAGAGAATTATATTTGGATGCAGCCTCATTTACCATGGAGGACAAGTTTGGTATAGTTATTAAGACTAGAAAGGAGACTTTGAATTCTTGTTGCAACTTAGGCATCACACCAGGTTGGTGACTTCAGTCCAGTCACTATCTCTCAAATTTAGAACAGGCAATCTGTCAATGTTTATTATGGTCACAGACCAGCATTACAAATACAGCATTAAAACTATAATAATAATAAAAAAATAAAAATAAAACACAGATAATAATATATTGCAATTGGTGGTGGATTACACATTGGCATAATAGAATTGGCCTCTTTCAGAGAAACTTACTTTGTACTGACTTGATAACAGTAGTTCCATATAAAAGAATTTCCCAGATATTTTATTAGGTAAGGTGTTATAAACGGAGTCCATGAGTCCTTATAGAAGATGCAGTATAGCAGAACATGAGCTGTGGGTAGTGGGGATGTGCTTCTTTCTGCTGATCACCCAGTCCTTGACCAAGTGGTACCTTGTTCCATCATAGTAC
>BHFT01064370.1:0-48406 GCA_004320025.1 Laticauda laticaudata | reverse complement strand
TGCGAGCTGCTTCCCTTTATATCTGCAGGGCTGATGCAATGCATCCTCCCTGCATGCGCAGTGAACACTCTGCATCCGCTAGGTATCTGCGAGGCATCCGCTAGGCTTCCACTCTGCATCCGCTCCTTCCGCTGCATGTCCGCTTTGCTGTGCTCCCCCGGAAGCCTTGCGGATGTGCATCCGCTCCCATCCGCTAGGCTTCCGTAGAGCATCCGCTTTCCATCCTGGCTACGTGCTCCCCCCATCCGTTCCTTTCCATTGTTGTTCGCTCTGGTTATGCAAATTTGGGGCACTTTTGACAGCGGATAACAACAGATGGAACATTTTCTCGTCCGCTGTGTTCTTTTTACAAACGTTTTGCATCCGTCGGCCAATGTGACAGGCCCTTAAGACAACACGAGAAATTTGGTTGTCTGGTTTTAGAATGAACTATCTCGTATCTAAGCATCAAGTGACAAGCAAGCTTTTGCTCTATGCTGAAAGCCATAGCAAAATCCAAACATATTTTAATATAAATCCTATGTTTTCCTGTTGCCCAAGCTATAGAATTTTAATCATGAAGAGACAAAACCTATAAAAAGAAATGGACAAAAGTATTCTTCGATTGCAAAAAGGAAGGTATTTTTAAGGAATTGAAAGATCATTTGTTTTTATTTATTTATGGCTATAGACAAATTTTAAAGAATATTTTCTAGGAATCAGATGGAAAGGAAAGGATAGAAAAAGAAAAGGACCCACCTTTAGATGGAATCTTGAAGTCTGGATTGTGATACTGAACAGAGTCAAGAATGCCCATTAAAAGTTAGCAAGTGATTGTGGCTTGTGACCCCACTAGCTTCTCTATTGACTTTCCAGGGAAACTGGTAGGAAAGATTGCAAATGACAATCACATGATCATGGGGTGCATAGAACTTGTCCTAAGGGCAAATGGGTTGCCCAGCTCCCAGATTGCAATGCATGTGACCACAGGAACCTGAAATGGCTATAACTTTAGGCAAGGATCAGCACCATTGTAATTTTGAACTTCACTGAATGAATTAAAGGAGAACTACCAGTAGTTTGTAAAGGATTTATCTCTCTTTCATTTGATCTTACTGTATAACCTGAATACAAACCTATGAGAAACAATATCTGTTTGCCTTTCCTATAGAGCTAGAGAAGGGATGTCGAACTGGATTTCTTCAAGGACCAGATCAACATTGTACTTCTCCTCCATGGGGCAGCTGGGGTGGGAGGTGAGGAGACGTGATGCAAGGTGCTTCAGGAGGCTGTCCATGCCAAAAATGGCTGCCAGAGGCACCATGGGCTGGTCCTTTGTTATTTCCAGGCTGGCCCAATGGGTCAGATTTAAGGACCCCATGGATCAGGTCCAGCCCCCAGGCATTGAGTTTGACACCCCTGAGCTAGAGCTATTCCTTAATCGTATATACATGTTTGACCTCTTAAACATTATTCTCCAGATTTGTGCTATTCCCATTAAGACCAGTTTTGATTACTTTCCACTACTTTTCTATTATCGCCCCTAGGGAAAGTTGTTTCCAGCTCCAGAAGGGCCCCACCCATGATATAATCATCACTCTTCAAGAGATATCCACAATAACTTCAGAATCGTAACTCTCCTGTGTTTTCCAGGCCTTACTTTTGCACACAAGAAAAATCATTAAACAAGAACAGAAAACAAACCTTTTGAATAGTAGATCTGGAGGCCAGTCATTTTACAAAACACTAATGGTTTCCTAAAATACTGTGTATGTAAAACAATCTTGGTCACATTGATTACTTTTGCAATTGATAGTGGAATACATCTGCGAGACCTGGTTATGCAATTGCTTTTTAAAACTAATACATGAGCTCATTTAAAAAAAAATGGGTTGCAGGGTTATATTTGTCTTATTGCCAAAGTAACAGTTCTAAGTGAATCTAGAGCAAGCCAGTTTTGTGCTTTAATAATTTGATATTGAATATTTCCAGGGTAAACAAGCCTCAGACTTTCTCAAAGACACATGCACATACTCAACATCTGTTTCTTATAGCTATCATCCTTTTTGTTACACCAGTATATGCCAGGACTCTCAAGAAGTCTGACTGCATCTCCTGCCAATTGAGACCACATACACAAATGTAAACAGTGTTATACTGAATATATATATATTGCGCTCCCTGGTAAGATTACAGGTTTCAAGTCTTACAAAGCACAATCTCATCTTTTGGTAAACCGCAGTTCAACTCTTATAAACTTAAACAAAAAGTTACAAACTGCTTTGATAAATAGTATTGTAAATCTGCGAGTCAAGCTACATCTGGTTGGTTTAGCAAATCTTAAATTTTAATGCAAAGGAGTTACTGATAGAGTGGTTTGAAGTTAAATAAAATACAACATAAAATCTTTTTTAAACATTTACAATATAATTGTGAAGGATAGATAAATAAACACAAACACCCTCAAACAAATACATTGGGGAAAATTTTCTAAGAACATGTTTTACATAGTCTAGACCATCCTCTAGACCAGTGATGGCAAACCTTTTATAGATCGAATGCCCAAACTACAACCCAAAACCCATTTATTTATCACAAAGTGCCAACATGACAATTTAACCTGAATTATGAGTTTTACTACCTAAAATAATAACATAGAGTTCAGCTAATTGTTTTAAGAAAAATGTGACAAATACACTTTTATCCCCCTTCATTTTTTTCTGCTTTTGAAATATTACGTTTAGCAACAATAAAAAAGAAAAACTTTTGTAATATCATTTCTCTTTCCTTCATTCCCTCTCCCACCCTCGCCTTTCTCCTCTCTTTCTCTCTCTCCTCCTCTCTTTCTCTCTCCCCTTTCTTTCCCCCTTTCACTTTCTGTCTCTTTCACTCTCCCTCCCTCTCTTTTCCTCCCTCTTTCTTTCTCCCTTTCTCTCTCTCTCCTCTCTCTTTCCCTCCCTCTCTCTTTTTCCCTCCTTCCTTCTCTTTCCCTCCCTCCCTCTTTCTCTCTCTCTTTTCCTCTCTTCCCCCCTCTTCTTTGAACTATTGCTGGGTGGTGGGAATCTGACATCCAGAGGCTGAGAAGACCAGGAGCAGTGCACCCATACTCAGCTGGTTGGCAGAGATCCAAAAACCAGCTGGCCAGCTGGGAGGTGGGGCATCCCAACACTGGCAGTTCTGCAGGAAAAGCAACTGACATCTGGGAGGCAAGAGGGAGCCCACAATAACACAGGATCGCATTTTTGCTCCGTGTTGTAATGGGCTCCAGGAGGAGGATGGGACTCCATCTTCTCCATTATGAAGCTTGCTAAATTTAACTGTGTTGTGCAAGGGGCAGGCCATGGAGGCAGCAACAGCAAATGCACCACAACAAAGGTAGAATGCTGTTTTGTGCATTTTTTTAGTCCTGCAAATAATGGTGAGAAACACAATGGAGAAATGTGATGAAGCTGGCCTGGGGCAGCGGCACACATCCCCATAGAGAAGGCGATGAGTGCCACTGCTGCCATGTGTGCCATAGCTCTAGACTATGGTGACCTGGTACTCACCAAATGCTTTATATAAAATCTCCCAGATTTTTCAGACAACTTGGCTAAGAATGCTAAGAGAGATTTGAAGGATGCCAGGTTAGGGAAGGCTCTGTATAAAAAGCTACTTAAGGGAAATCTGGGTCAGTTACATAATACATGTTTATAAAACAAAAGAACATTCTGTTGAATTAGTAACACACATGCTCTATTGCCTGTGTTCTGTTATCAGCCTGAGGTATCTATGTAATAAAATATATTGTCATTAGATTCAAACCTGTATTTCACATACTGGCATTCAGATAAAGTTGTTCTTGCAAATTGGAAGAACAAAATAAACTAAGGAGTGATGCATACTTTAACTCAAAAATTATTTGATTTCACTCAAATGATCAACAGTTCCTTTCCTTTTGCTTAAATGAAGTTATATCTTTCAGATCACAAGTTTAGACATTTGTTTGGATTCACCACCATGCTTTGATATTCTTTTTATTCACTACTAAAATTTTTATGCCTATAACCTTTAACTGGGTAAATAATATATCATAGAGCAAAACATTTTTGACCAAGGTGGGCTTACCGAATGCATTCAAAATCCAGAACCCCTGACACAGAATTGTAATATTGCAAATTTTATAAATCATTTCATGACATAAAACTTATCATAAACATTTTATGATGTAATTCAAAATATCAGTTAAAAATTCTGGAGTCAACTCCTGAAGTATCCTATGTATGACTATCCTATACAGTTTAACATTAACTACTTTCATGGTAGGTACATGTCTGAATATCTTCCAGAATCTTTAAGAATTGTTGAAGGTATTGAGGAACTGGGTAAGAAAATATTTCTGGAATAGAATAGAACAGAATAGAATTCTTGATTGGCCAAGTGTGTTTGGACACACAAGGAATTTGTGTTGGTGCAAATGCTCTCAGTTATATAAAAGAAAAGATATATTCATCAAGAATCATCAGGTACAACTCTTAATAATAGTCATAGGGTACAATAAGTAATCAAATAATACTAGGAAACAGTCAATATAAATCGTAAGGATACAAGCAACAAAGTTACAGTCATACAGTCACAAGTGGGAGGGCATGGTGTAGAGTGATGAGAAGATTATAGTAATAAGTAGTGTAAAACTCTGTAAATAGTTGGACTGTTGTTGAGGGATATTTGTTTAGCAGAGTGATGGCATTCAGGAAAATATCCTTGTGTCTAGTTGTTCTAGTGTACAGTGCTCTATAGCGTCATTTTGAGGAAGGAGTTGAAACAGTTTATGTCGGATGTAAGGTACAGTAAATATTTTCACAGCCCTTTTCTGACTCGTGCTGTATTCAGGTCCTTGATTGAAGGCAGGTTGGTGAGTATTGTTTTTTCTGCGTCTAATTACTCCTGAAGTCTGTGTCTTGTTTTTGGTTTCAGAACCAAGCCAAATAGTTATAGAGGTGCAGATGACAGACTCACTTTCTCTGTAGAATGGATCAGCAGCTCCTTGGCAGTTTGAGCTTTCTGATTGGTCAGAAGAATGTTTCTTTGTTGTGCTTTTGTTTTATGATGTTTTTGATGTTAGGTGTCCATTTTAGGTGTTGTGTATGTATATACCCAGAAATTTGAAGGTCTCTACTGTTGATATTGTGTTGTCTATGTTGTAAGAGGTGGGTCGTATGGGAGGGTTTCTCCTAAATCTACGACATTTCTATATTTTGAGGTGTTCAGTTTCAGACTGTTCTGTTATACACGAGACAAGTTGTACAACTTCCTGTCTGTGTGCGGATTCGTCATTGTCTCGAATGAACAATCACTTTTGTATCATCTGCAAACTTCAGTATTTTAACAGATGGATCGTTTGAGATGCAAGTCCTTGGTATAAAGGGAGAAAAGAAGTGGAGAAAGCACACAGCTTGGGAAGCCCTGTGCTGATTGTAACAGGTATCAGATTGATTCTGCCTACTTACACTACTGCTTCCTGTTGTTAGGAAGCTTATGATCCACTTACAAGTGTGATTCAGGTACTGGTTGGTTTAGTTTAGTTAGAATAATGTTGACATAGATGGTATTGGATGGTGAATAGAGTCTACAGAGACCCTTGTGTAGGTATTTGGAGATTCAAGGTATTGTAGGATGTAGTGCAGAGCCATATTAACAGTATCATCTGTCGATCTATTTGCTCGGTATGCAAACTGCATGGGATCTAAACATTTTATGATGTAATTCAAAATATCATTTAAAACTTCTGGAGTCAACTCCTGAAGTATGACTATCTTATACAGATCTGTGGTTTTTAAATGGGACAGCACTAGCCTTTCAAATGTTTTTATAACTACGGATGTTAGAGCAACTGGTCTGCTGGAATGATGACCAGTGATGGATGATGACTTGTTTGCTGCAATGATGATCAACCAACTGGAATGATGACCAAGCAGGTCATGGGTTGTCTACTCTTGTATAAAACTGGAGACAAAGCAATAATCTCCAAGCAATGTGCTATTGCTAATGCACTACAATAAGTTGTTTGGATTTCATTGTCAATTTATGACTCTACCACCAGTATTCAGTTAATATAAAAATTACATGTGAACTAACCATTATTTATGAGATATGATATAATAATGATTAATTCTATGCATACTTTCTTCCATTGAACTTGCTTCATTCATCTATGCCATATTTACATTTCTTCCCTATCTTGCCACTGGGTGACAGCCAAAGCATGAAAACAAATGGTGCTTTCAAGGAAATTAAATCACTGCACTAAGAAAAGCAAGTGAGGCAAAATAAAACAGTGGGAGAAAACAAGGGCTATATTCATTTGATCTTGGTTGTACAGAAGCAAGGAACCATACCACTACATGCTCTTGTCAAGACTTTTTCCATATAAAGCAAAATATTACTTGAAGCTTTTAATGAAACATTTATCCAAAAAGGAAATGCTTAAATCTCCAATCTAAGTTTTACATTATAAAAGTCAAAAACCAATAACTTGGTTTACGCATAAGAGTGCAGTTCGGGAAGAAAAAACAGTAAGTGTGGTTTGATATTTTTTAGTTTCCATGCACAGCTACTAAACATTTAAATACTTCAGGAAAACTCATATAATGCCAACTATGTAAAAGATTTTTAAAAGCCAAGATGGTCAGAAGGAGAAATATATTTTGCCCTAAAGCATCTTGAAAGAAATATATAATTGTTTTTGAGAGTTAGGATTCAGATATTATCAAAGAAGGAATGACAATTTGTTGTTGAAGGATACAGTTGTTACTCAGAAGATCCTGGAATCTCATCCAGAAACCCAACTTTCTAGCTCAAACTTTAGAAGTGAAATTGTTTTAAATGAGCCAGATGGTCTGCCTCAGGAGAAAAGCATAGGATCATTCCTATGCTTATCAGCCTTAAACTACTTAAACTTGGAAGTTGCTATACAGTATATTTATTCCTAAATTGTTATGTGGTTTTTTGAAATATGTATTACCAGAATGATCCCATTCTTCTAACTGAATACAAAGAATATAGTTTTAAAAATTGGTATGATCTACTCAGTATTTTTAAAACTGAGACTTGATATCACTATAACTGAAATGATCCTATATTAACATCATAAAATAATACAGAATATAAAGTAGGTCATTACTGGCCTGCTCAAATCTTTCCATTAAAATAGACCAATTTAGTTTTTAGGATTTTATTAAGGAAAGGAGACACAACCTACTTTTTGTCATTGTGTCTTCTTCATTCCATCACAACACGTATAAATAAATGGTGGAGCTGAAAAGCCACCAAGATCCAGAATTGATAAGGTGACCATTTACATTCTCATTCTCTCTCTCATATACACAAATAAAAAACACCATCAAAGATAACTTATTTTGATTATCTTTTGTCCCCTTACATAAGACTTTAAAAGAGAGATAGACTGGTCACAGAAATATTGGAAATCACTCTTGTAAAAAACTTCCGAAATTAACTGAAAGCTTTGAAGGTCTCTTTATGATCTTAAGACTACAAGTTATCAACCCTATATTAAATCATATTTAACATAAAAGTTCAAGATCCCCAAAACTGTACAAAATCCCATAGTTCTAATAATGTTTCTGAAACCAGAAGCAGTTATACATTTGAATGTAATTTTAGAAAAGACTTTGAAACAACATGAGTTGACTAAACAACTTGTGCCATTTGATGCTCCCATATAAGTAAAAATCAGGATTTCAAATTCTATTGACCATATTCAAAGCAAGGAGGATAATTTCATATTCAGCCCATCACAAAATCATCAATGAATACAGAAAAAAGAGTCCCAAAATATTGTGAAGCTTCATTTATAGTTTTATTTTAATATTTTAGTTATTGAAATATTGAAATATTATTTATTTAAAATCCTTTACTTCAAATATAATAAATATTTTCTAAATGTAACTCTTATTTATGATGTGACTTTCATAGCACTAATTTCAAATGTAACAAATATGGCAATGTGCATGTAATATATAATAAAGAGAAAAACTTACGCCATATTTTCTGGTTCAGTTGCACAAGACCCCACAGCTTTCGTCACATTCACAAGAAGAGCTTGATTGGTTCCAGTGAGTAAGGCAACAAGAGATGGGATTCCACCACATCTACGGATAATGGTCCGATTGGCTTGTTCCTGACAACATTCACCAAGGGCACCTACCACATTTATAAGAACTTCTTCTGGCTGATCTGTTAGCAAGCCAACCAAAGCTTCTATGGCTTTGTATTCCCGGAATCTAAAAATCAAAGTTTCATGACTAAATATAAATATAATATTTGTTAATAGACTTATTTCAAGTATAATTAAATTCAAAGAATTTGGATTTCATTATTCTGTCTCATATTTTTCAGTGGTTTAATGGCAGATGAACTATTATCATTCTACAATACAATAGGAATTAAGTTTCTAAATAAATAAATTTAGTAGAAGTTTTCTACTTTCTGTATTTTCCAGAATTTTATAGTTCTCAGTCATGACTATGTCTTATAATTAGGAATCATGGAATTCAAGATTCGTAAACAGATTTGAAACTGGCAATACATATATATACAAATCCACTTCAGCCAAATCTTGACATTACTGCCATAATTACTTCTGATGTGGCTTATTTTGCAAGGGTTTGCTGCTTGCTTTAACACCACAAATTGTAATTCTCTAACTTCCAAGCACATCTGTTCCTATCTATTATGATGCCAAACTGTCCATCATGCTCCATGACAAAATTCCCGCCTTTCATATTTGCATTGCAACACTGCACATAAATGCAAAAAAAGCAGACCTGTCATTGCTTGCAGATACCAATAGCTCTTGGATATCCTTCCTCAATTTAGTGATCTCTAAAATGGATTAGACTGTGTTTCCCATTATCCTTACCCAACATGGCACAAAAACTAATTTTACTCCAGTATATCTGATTTGACATTAAGATAAAGAATAGAGCTGATGATAACTACAGGTATCCTAGAAAAGTAAATGTTGGCTTAAATTTATATTATTATATTGCCAATTAATCCAATAAATATTTCAGCATGTTTTAAAATACAGTATGACAATTAGACAGAACCCCATCTAAAGCGCACAAACACCTAAATATTCCTGACTTTACTGACATGTAACTGTTAAATCCTAATGGTTTTTAAATCCTAATGATTTCTCAATTCTTATGGTTGGTTATAAGCAGGAAGTGCTAACTACAATGTATATATTTCAAGACAACAAATATTGCAAGTACTTTGTCACATTTTCTTTGCTGATTGCACATTTCCAGATTGCTCCTGTCACTGCTGCCAGAAGTTCTTTATTTCCAGAATTAGCAACTAAAGTAGCAAGAGATTTCAGGCCTCCATGTTGCCTAACAAGGTCACGAGTCTCTTGATCTTCAGCACACTACGTAAAAACAAACAAACAAAAGAAAATATAAATACAAAGATACATTGGAAACACGTTTTAAATCCAGATCAATCCCTACCCTGTTCTGTTTAGAGACACACTATGATTTAAATGGACTAAATTTAAAATCCTAGAAGCAATATTTAGATTCCTAAATTAAATTAGAAGGATGCAAAGAAACGGTATAGGCTTAAATCCTATTAAAATAAATAGATCTCAAGCCCCTTTCTTCAGCACTCCAGTGAAAAGTCTCAAAATGAACATTGGCAAGTACAGTTTTTAATGAAGAAATATGGATGGCCTGACATTATTGGCCTTCAGAAAAACAATGGTTTTTCCTCCAGTTACTGGAGCCAGGCTGTTGATGAGGCTGGTAAGGTATGGTTGAATCATGGATATAAGTTTCATTGGGGCTTTAGCATTGGGTTTTTTTTTTTGCTTTAATGGTTTAAAACTCTGTCTCTATGGTGTTTTTATTTTTGTTCAATACCCCAATTTCCATAGATAGATGAACAGCCACATATATTTCCTAAATAAATAAACAAATAAGCAAGCAAGCATATGAATGGAGCACTCTCTGAATGGTATATAATATATGCATACATTATTTGCTTATTTCCCACAACAATCTGGACCCTCGTTTTACTGACCTCAGACAAATAGAAGGCTGAGCATCAACCTTGAGCCCGGTCAGGATCAAATTCCAGGTTATTAGCAGAGTTTACCCACAATATTCCACCTTAATCAACCTGCCACCAGTGCAAGATAACTGGCCATATCTTAAAAAATTAATAAATTGATCAGTAGTAAAGTTTGGCATGTTACAAATTCAATTGCCGAGTCTTTCTTAGGCTCTTGTGTCAATTCGGTTATTTCAGTTTTTGTAATAAAGAGCAGGTGAAGAAGTCCCACTATTTTTTCTTAAATAAGTATCTTGTTTGTCTCATTATTTTTTTAAAGAGAAGTACTGTGCAGAGAACCATTTTTGTCTCAGAAGATTAATGCTTACCTTAAAGATTGCACTGGCACAATGCATTTGCAACTCTTCCTTGTCACTGTTCAGATTTTTCACGAGATTTTCAATCATTTTCTCTTGTTTGATTGCTAGTCTGTAGCTGGGCTATAAATAAAAACCCATTAGAAAGGAGTTTGAAAAGACCTTTAGAAAATAAATTACCAATATGGACAAAGTTTATTATTATTTTTGCCTTTGCCATTCCTCACACAATGAAAATTAATAGAAGACTGTAAAACCAGCAAATATTCATCTGTACTGCAAAGCTTCCTTTTCTTATGAATTAAGGCTGACAATTCCTGCCAAAACCAAATAGAGAATTTATATGCCTGCCTCTCTCCCTACTGTATTATTGTGCAAAAGTATGTGTAATACAGGTAATCACTAATTTATGACCACAACTGAGCCCACAATTTCTGTTGTTAAGTGAGATATTTGTTAAGTGAATTTTGCCCATTTTATGGCCTTTCTTCATTGTTAAGTGAATCACTGCAGTTGGTAATTAGTAACCTGGTTGTTAAGTTTATCCATCTTTTCCATTGACTTTGCTTGTCAGAAGGTTGCAAAAGGTGATCACATGACCCTGGGACACAGCAATGGTTATTTAAAAAAACCTGCTGCCAAGCATCTGAATTTTGATCACATGATCATGGGGATGCTGGGAAGGTCATAACTGTGAAAAGCAGTCATGTCACTTTTTTCAGTACTGTTGTAACTTTGAATGGTCACTAAACGAGCTGTTGTCAGTCAAGGATTCTCTGTACACATTGGTTAGAAAATTCTCTTTAAAAAAAATAGCACCGAGCCAAAAAAATTGATACAGTTAATAGGTTATACAATAAGACAATACAATTTCAACATTAACTGATCTCCCACTTGCACCCATATTGGTATACAAATACTTTGTTATTCCTCAGATAGCAAGGGATTGAATACAAAATCTGGAGATAAGTTTTTTGGATAGTGGTGTTTTTTTTCTCCCTGGCATTTTCCCTCAAGTGCAAGGTCCACTTTTTTATCAACTAAGTGTGGAGCTGTTGGTTGCATAGAAATTGACTGATCAGCTTTTCACCTGAGAGTGACTATTGCATCCCTCCATACACACACACAAACACCACAAACACAAACACACACACACACACAATTCAATTATTTCTATTTGTAATTATTTGGAAATGACAACTCATATTCCTTTCAGATAAATATCATAATTTGTATTAATTAAAGAATTAAAATATAATGAAATATAATTATAGGAGTTCACTGAATCTACCTTAATGTGTAGTCAATTATATCATTGTGATTGATCAGTATATTGATGGATGAATTGATAGACAGACAGAATATTGTTTGATATGCACCTGAAATTTAAAAATCATTGTCTACTTTTGATTTCTATTTGACCTGCGGAAGAAAGTCAGTTGAATTTTCAGATGTAGGGACGGTTGCTTACCTCAGAGGCACACTCTTGCAAAGTTCCTACTACAGGTATTAACATATTTGAATGAGGAGACTTCAGTAACTGAGCCAGCAGGGGGATGCCTCCAGCTTTACGGATTGCTTCTTTATTCCTAGCACTTTTGCTGCAGCTCCATAGTGCCAAAGCACCACAGCGTGCTACTTCTATTTCCTTTCCCTGAAGCTGATTGAGACTTGCAGAACAGTCTAACAGCCCAACCTGATAAGAAATAAAAATCCAATAAAGCTGATCAAGAACACCCTGATATGCATTCTGGTGCTGCAAGATACCACTCTGCTTACAACACTTGTTCTAGAAAGAAAAGGAAATATCTTACTTGTGTTTTAGCTCTTGCTGCCTATAAGCTTTTGGTTGTAAAGAAGTCCATCTTCTCAGTTCCCTTGTGAGATTTTGGGGAAAAGCAAAGAGACACTGTGGACAGGTCAAATATGCAAATTTTTTGTATATCTCACATGTGGATTAAAATAAAAAATATATAGTTTTTCTTGGGTTGCAGGCTCTTTAAAAAAAAATATGTTTGGTCTATTTTAGAGTTTTTGTTTATATTCTGCTTCAAAATAGCAAGTAATGTCTTGGTGATTTTCAGCAGTTGTGATAAAACAGAGAGAACTCTTTGATACCACAAAAAAGCAGTTTACCCTGGATTCTCTCACTACTCTCACTATAAAAAATAGGTAAGTTTGAGAATGTTTCCATTTATATAATCATGAAAAACCCTCCTGCATCTCCCAGTAAAGTGAGAAGTATATTTAGTGAGCTTTTAATCAGTTATCCAAACTGCTGGAAAGAATGCCCAATAACACACTGCTCAGTTAGTTTAGAATGCAAGCAAAACTATCTTCATTTCAGGAAATATTATTCTGATCTGGTCAGTTTAAATAGAATATTTAGAATTTCAGAGAGATGCTTCTATTATTGTTCATTTTAAAAATAATTGTTCTGACTCGAAATTATTCATATTCTTTTAAAGGAAGGCTACACAAACATAGCAATAGCAATAACACTTAGAGTTTTACAGCCCTCTCTAAGGAGTTTATAGAGTCAGCCTATTGCCCCCAACAATCTGGGTCCTCATTTTACCCACCTCGGAAGGATGGAAGGCTGAGTCAACCTTGAAATGAGGACAATTGAACTGCTGGCAGTTGGCAGAATTAGCCTGCAATATTGCATTCTAATCACTGTGCCACCACAGCTCAGCTAATTCTGCTATAGGGGAGAGTAGAGTAGGAAAAAAGAAGGGAAAGGAAGGGAAGGGATGGGATGGAACAGAACAGAATAGAATATTATTTATTGGCCAAGTATGATTGGACATACAAAGAATTTGTCTCTGGTGCATAAGATCTTGGTGTACATACCAACAACAAACCAACATAATCATAACCTATCAACAGTAGAAGATGATAGATAAGTATAATAGTAATACAGCCCTACCATTTGTATAAGTATCTTTAGACATATTAGTGCAGTGATATTAAATGTGCAGCAGAAGGCATGAGGGGAGAAAAAAGCAGACTGACCTTTCTGTCACATGAAAAAGAAAATTATTTGACCACATTGGTATACAACATTTAAATTCATATTACTGTTAGGGGAAAAGACACAATTAAGTTGAAATTCTGAAACCAAAACTTGAGTACATAAGCAACCTACTAGTCTCTTGATTCCACCATGCTGACGGACTGTTCTTCGGGCTCGTTTGAATCTAGCTACATTAGCTATTGTTTCAGCAGCCAAACACTTCAGATCTTGATCTAGAGAATCAAGTATAGTAACCATGATCTGCAATCCTCCAAGATCAGCAATCGTACGTCTTATCTGAGCATTTTGACTAATTTCCTTCAGGATTTTTAATGAACCAATCTAATGGGAAAAAATGCATTGTTAAGGATTGCTTTCTTTTAGAGTACAGATTATTTTTTAATTTTTTTTTATATAGGTAGTTATTTATGACCACAATTGAAGCTAAACATCTCTGAGACATTTGTTAAATGATTTTTGTCCCATTTTACTACCTTTTTAACCATAGTTGTTAAATGAATCACTGCAACTGATAAGTTTGTAACTTGGTTGTTAAGTGAATTAAGCTTCCCAATTGATTATGCTTGTCAGTAGGTTGCAAAAGGTGATCCCATGACCTTGGGATACTGCCACCATCGTAAATATGAACCATTGCCAAGCATTTGAATTTTGATCACATGATCATGGGATGATGTAAAGGTCATAATTGTGAAAAATGGTCGTAAGTTACTTTTTTCACTGCTGTTATAACTTTGAATGGTCGTTAGATGAATTCTTGAAAGTTGTGCACATTTTCATGCCACAGGAGATGCGACTTGTCTTTCTTTGTTCCATGCATGTTGATTACAGAATGAAAAAAAAGGAAGGCAAAGGGTCTTCCTCAACTACTTTCCATCCACCCAGGAGTCAAACAACTCATATTCTTCTTCTACAGCACCTGGTCTAAATGAATATCAGGTGGTGCTGTTCTGACTGGGGATTGTGCTATTCACTTTAGCTAGGGTGATTATTTTCTTGTCTAGTTTTGTTGCTCTCTCCTTGTAGAATTTCAACAGTACGCAGAGAAAACAGAGGTTCTGATCAGGGACTCTGCTTCTCTTCTATGGCTTATCCTTGTCTACCTCATTAGATCATCTCCCAGGTTTAAAATAAGAGTGAATAACATAAAATATGGAATGATGCCAGTGCAGAAATAGTAACAGAAAATAGGACACAGGACCTGTTGGGACTATAGAATTGGCTAGAAGTTATATTGCCAAAGAACTGAAATTGACTAATTGAAACTGACTACACTCTTAGTTTGAGAGGAGAGTGGAACAGTGATTGCAAGGGACAAATGAAACAAAGTAACAAATAACTCCCAAAATATCCCTTCATTGAAAATGAAATACTAGCAGTCTGCTCAGGCCTGGTCCCACTGCATTACGGATGCAAAGAGGATGTAAAACGTTAAAAAAAACTTGCCATCCGTTGGAAAACTGCCGCGTGCATCCTGTTGTGTATCTTCATTGCATAACGTGTTTCATATTGCTCTACTCTGTCAAAGCATCGCGGTTCCACTGCAATTTCATCTGCGCAAAGAGTTTTGAGCTGACAATTTTGTTAACGGATTGACTTCTGCGTACGATGTACATCCATGACATATACGGCAACAACGTTCATATGTCCGTTTATCATCCGTTTAAATGTCCGTTGTATCCTCTCTCGCATCCTCTGGCCATCCCCTAAACTTCCCACTGCTGCAGCTGAAAGGAAAGAGATGGAGGAAACCAAAGGTAACAGGAATTCTACACAGGTTAGTAGTCCATGAAAATAGAAAGGATGCAAGCGTATGCATCTCGTATTAAAGGATTTAAAAAATGGACAAAACGTTTGTATCTGGGATTATCTCAGTATATTTAGGATGTCTGGAAGTATGTCTAGAGATGTAGAAGGACACCTAGCGGAACAACCAATATTTTCATAAAAGGGGGAGAAAATTATTCTAATTCTCAGTATGAGTCCAGCAGCCATGGTGTACAGACCTCTCACCCATGGTCTTGGTCTTCAACATTCATCAATTGTTCTCCACCAATGGATGATGACACAGTCGTATGATAGCTGTGCTCATTCATCACCAGAACCAAAACCATGTTTCAGATCTGTTTTCACTTATTAACAGATAGTGAGAAGAAGAGACGTCCAAAGCGCTTGGTCCAAGGAAGTCAGATCATGAGAAGAATGAGTTTGGACTTATACAAGCTGATGGTGGAGTCAGGAATGAGACCCTCGTGCATTCCAACACATTCCAGTGAGATGTCCACCAGCCAGTTTGACGAATTTGGATGTCTAGGCACCAGATTGACCACAGTCCGAAGCTCAACTTCCGTTCCCAAACCTGGACCCATGGACTGAAGGTGGCGCACGACTCTTGCGTGCACTGGCTTCATGCAACCACATACCTGAAACATCAGTATGCATGGGCTGGAGCACGTGAGCTGCAAAGCTCCAGCCAACTCAGGCTCACTTATTACAACTAACAAGGTCTTCTTCAGTATCACCTTCTTTGCCGATCGGTTGATTGCTGACTTACAAGTTCATGTACATCGATGCTCAGGCAATTGGTCTGCTTCAGATAGCATGTATACAATGCCATGACTTCAAGATGGCTGGAACGCAACCTCATCATGGGTTTTGCCAGATCTCAGACCCCTACCCAATGAAAACAAGGATGTGCCCTACTTCATTCATGGGGATACGCTTTCTCCTCAGAACCTACATCATGAACGTTGTACAGTTCAAAAATGCCTCACCCGTGGAAAGAGATCTTCAGAACTATAGGCTGTCAGGACAAGACGATGTGGTGGAGAAGCCTTTGGTCATCCTGTCAAACAGGTCCAGTACTTCTCATCCACAGTGCAGCATGACCCAGAGCACTGTGAAGCATTGTGAGCTTGCTGCATCTGCACAATCTTCCATGTGTCACCCGGCACCCAGTGTGTTGCAGAACAGACTTGTCACCGTCAACAAGGAATCGGGACATGGGCCTTGCGTAATGGAGGCAAAGATGTAACTGATAGAACATTGTGGATGTACAAGGCCCCAATCAGAGCTTCACATGAATGGAAGAAGCAGCGCAACCTACTGAGACACTGAAACTCCCCAGCTGAAGCAGTGGAGTTAGCAAGACAGAATGATAGATGATTAATGGATTGCTTCTTTAAGCTGTCGCATAACACTGATGAGATTGTGCCATGATGTTGAGTGTCCTACAATGAATAGGCCATATAATAAAGAGCTTTTAATTTAAAATGTGTTGATGCAAAGAATAAATGGTCGCATATGGACAATTAAGTAAATAAAAGTCCCATATGTGTGGTGCTGTGGATGGTGACCATACGTCCCACTATGGTTGCACTGGAGCTTTACTACCCAAACTATCCTTCTATCCCACAAGCATGCCAAAGCTTAACATTTTTCAAAGTTTTCACCAACACTTTTTAAGTAAAAAAACATAAACCAAGTAAACTAAGTTCTTATAACAAAGATAACCTTTTATTAACTTTCTTAGGTAAACTTTATGTACTTATTAAATAAGCAAATGAACCAAGTAAACTGTATTAAGCAAAGATAACTTAACAAGTACAAACGTCAGTCTCTGACACTATTCTCAGATCACTCTGAGTCATGTCCCTGGTCTCAGCTGTTAAACGGGCAAGGGAGCTGGAGGTGGCTGTGGCCTTGAGTGCTGCTGATGCACCATGGGGTGCTTGGTCCCGGGTTACAACAGGGGATGGTGTGTTAGAAGGCCATTCGAAAACTGACTCAGATCCGATGAGGTTGAGAGGCCCTGTCTATCAAGATTAAGATGTCAGTCACAAGACTGATCGACAGATTGTCCACTACCGGACTTGCTGTGGGGTGTGACGGAAGGAGAGAGTGCGGGCTGTCTGGTCTCAGCTGGTGAGGAATGACGTCTTTGGTGTCGATGAACCTAGCATGGATGGGAAGTTCTATTCTGCTGTTGGGAAGGTCCTGTTATTCGTGCCTGGTAGTGAGTGGCTGTTGAAAGCGTGGAAGCGTTGTTGATATCGCCTGGAGGTGGAGGAGCAACCTGGACTGGGCAGGAGCAGCTCAGCTGGCGGCTTGAGGGTTTGTGCAGAAGTTGCTGTGACTTCTTGTTCATCACTGGTACTGGGCTCGGGACAGGTTACCTCAGGGGCTGGCTCAGTATGGTGATGAAGGGCTTTCGGTCTGAGGAGGTTGTAGTCGCCTGTTGGACCGACTGAGAGAGACAAGTTCTGTGTGGTCTCATTGTGTCCCTGATCTCCACAGCCACCTGTGTCCTTGGGTCCCCTCCAGTCTGCCTCTCTGCCTTGCATCCTCTGGAGCTAGGGGTCGGCGGGGGGGGCGGTTGGCTCGTGGATGGCTGCTGCTTCTTCCTCATTTGTGACAGCATGGCATATCTCCACGGATCCTGCCAAGTCTGCCGGCATGGGACGTTGCAGCTGTCGGGGGGTCTTCTTGCTAGCTGGGGGCCCTCTGAAGACACCTGCCTGGACAGGGTGAGCTGCTCCTGGCTGAAGAGGACTGCTGTTCTGTGGCGCCGTTGAGGGGAGGGGTGTCCAGAGGGGTGCTCCTCGGTGAGTGGATTCTCACCCTCACAGGAAACTGGCACTTGTGCCATGACGTACCATCTCCCCGGTCAGTGGAATTGACAGCGGCCCTGCTTGGATTCTTGAGGTGTAGCTGCCTACCAGTGACATGTGCTTCCACAATCAAGGAGTACTTCTGCACTGTACCCATGGCTGTCTCACTGGTTGTCTTCTCCAACGCTGTCCTGCTTCTTCTGGTGTCCAGTGCCAGCGTGCAGATGCTGGTTCTGTCCTTCTTGCCAGGCGAACACGAGTAGCATGGCTTCCTCTTCTTGCCCTGACTGACATCCATGTATTCCAATGCTATATGTATGTGTGCAGCACGTCCTTTCCCGTGTTAGCGACTGCATGCGTGTTGCATACCTTATTTATATCTGCAGAGCTGACGCAATTTCATACTTCCCCACATGCGCGTTGAAGCTTTGCATCCGATATACATCCACGCACGGATCCCCTTTGTTTCCTATAGGCTTCCATGATGCATCCCTTCATCCGCTATGCATCGCCCTTCCGCTATGCAATCCACTTCAAAATTCTCCCCCGGAACCCCTTCGGATGTGTAATCCACTTCCTCCGCTGTCATCCACTAGGCTTCCTATGAAAAATCCGTTTACATCCCCCACTACATACTACCATGTCCGTTCTTTTCCGTTCTATTTATGCAATTTTCACCACTTTTTGGAGCGGATGACAACGGATGAGGCACCTGAAATTTTGCTCGTCCACTGTGTCCTATTATGCTACGTTTGCATCCGATCGGCCAGTGGGACCGGGCTATTACTTACTTTCTGGAAATCTTCTGAGAAAAGTGGGTGCCAAAGGTAAGGGTGAGAACAATGACAAGCCAGATAAAGAATGTAATACTAGTTGAAATGGACAAAACATATAAAAGAAGTAGTGTGGAAGGCCTGGTTAATGAGCAGAGTATGAGAGGGGCCATGCCCAAACACTCTTCCTTATCAGCTAAATCTTTCTATCAGCATAACCTTGTCTCCAAAGATAATCGGGTAATTGAAAGCATTACAGATTTACATATACTTGAAGCTGAGCTGGGATTGGTTACTGATTTAAAGTGCAATATATTACTTTAAACATTAAGTATTGCGTCAAGGATAATTTATACTCATCATGGATGAGAATAGATTATCATGCGTCAAAAGGAAAATTGCTACTATCAATCATGACTTATGCAGTGATGACGGTGACAAAACTGGAGAAGCAAATTCTTTTGCTTCCTAAGGCATATGGCAAAAGCTCTAAGAGAATTTATGTGAGGATACAAAAAGGAAATAGCCAAAGAATCTTGAATTGTCCCAAAGAATCAGAAGGATTCTCAAAATTTCCCTGTAATTCATGCATAAGTTTTTTATTGTTTCAATTCCTTAATGTCCCCACAGCTTAAGGCTAGGTCACACTGGCCAACGGATGCAAAACGTATGCAAAAGACACAGCGGACGAGCAAAATTTCGGGTGGTGGCTCCATCCGTTGTTATCCGGTCTCAAAGTGCCCAAATTTGCATAAACAGAACAGAAAACAACGGAAAAGGAACGGACAGGGTTAGATGTAGCGAGCGATGGCAAGTGGATGTTCGTAGGAAGCCTAGCGGATGGAACGTGATGACACATCCGCAGGGCTTCCGGGGAGAATAGTGAAGCGTATGCGTAGCAGAAGGAGCGGATGCGTTGTGGATGACGCGGATGCATCACGGATGCCTATAGGATGCATAGCGGATGCATAGCGGATGCAAAGCAGTCACTGCGCCATTGCGGGGAGAATCCAATTGTGTCAGCTTCCAGTGGATACTAAAATAGGCATGCAGCTCGCAAAGTCACAGTTCAGAGGAAAGACCTGCTGCAGAGGCATCTGTGAAAGAATCAACCATGTTCGCATGTCAGGAGATGGAGGAAGCCTGTGCCTACTCCTCCACCCTACAAGAAGGACAAGAACCACCATCCACGCCCCCTGGCGTCTGACTCTGAAGCTGCTGGTGCTTCATGCTTCTGCTGCTGCTTTGGCTGTGTCGGGCTCTGTGTTGCTGTCTGTGCTGTCTCGTCTCTTGTGCTGCTAGGTGCTGGCATCATGCTTTGGTTTTGCATACGCTGCTCTGCTGTTGTCTCTCTACTGCTGGTGCTGCTCGTGCTGTTCTCAACTTCGGGCATCGCTCTCCTGCTCGCTAGTCTCCTCTCGCGTCCTGTACCTGGACTCCGCTCAAGGCACCTCCAAAGCCTGCTGCTGAACCCTGAGGCACTTGCCAGAGCGGAAGGGCAGAGCAGGGAAGGGAGAGAGAAAACAGTACTCAATTCGAGACTCATGTACGGAGAGGTGCTGGAATGGCTCGAGTGTGAGAACGAAATCTGTGGAGAAAGGGCCACAGGCCCTTCTGGACACAGAGGAACACGGCAGCATGGAGAGACAACGAGCGCCATGGGCTATCTCACTTTAGGATGTTTACTCCCTGGATGGTTGAAGCCAACATGCCACACCTTGGCTATGGCAAGCCGACACCCTGAGAAATCTGGCCAGGCCGCTTGTCAAGTCTCACTGACTGGAGATGTACGTCATGGCCAAGTGCAGCTTCCTGGGGTGGCGTACCGGGATCACCCGTCACACTCCCTAGGACCAGCCAGAGCCTCCTCTTCAGCAGCTACCCTGTCAAGGTGTTCTTTGGAGCCCCAGTAGACGCCCACAGACAGCTCACTCCCCCTCCAGCCAAGCAGCGTGAGCGTCCTGCTCCAAAGCGAGGTCATGAAGAGACACCAGCAGTGACAACCCCGATCCCTTCAGCAATCACCCCAATAAGGGCAGCAGAGAGAGCAGTGAGTCCGGAATCCCTGTCCAGGATCTGCCTGGGCAGCAACAACGCATATCTGAGACGCGGACTACCGGAGCCCACAGCACCTCAGCTTCCAACACGACTCCACAGTAACCCAGCAGGAGACTTGACTTCGGGAGGGCCAGAAGCCAACACTGTCCTGCTGGAGATCCAGGGACAATCTAGTCAAAGCAGCAAGTAATCTTTCTCTCTCGGCTGGTCTCACAGCCAATCATGCTCATCCCTCTAACCGCATGAAGCCCTCATCACCATCGTGAGCCCGAGGGACCCTCCAACTTTGGTACCTGCCACGCCGAGGCTCCATGTGACGAATAATCACAGCCTCTTGCTTTATAAGGAGAAAAATCAAAGCACTGCTGCACCACCCTCAGGCCGAGCCTGAACCTGTGCCGACCCACTCCAGGTCTGCTCCATCCACCCAGGCAATGTCACAGCCCTTCCATCGGTATTCAACAGCCCCTCTCACCTACCAATGGTACGAGTACAATCATCTTATCCTACATCCAGAGCAGCCTTCACTCAGTCAGGCCCAAGTACATTGCACGACCACAGACAGCATCACCTCGCCCAGCTGAGACCAGACAGGCCCTCACTACCAGCTCCTCTTCCTCTACCACACAGCAAAGCCCCTCAACAGAAAAATCTGTCTTCACAGTCACTGTGCTCCTGAACAATCCCCAGTCCTTGAGAAGCGCCCTCAACCTCCGGCACTCAGTCAGCTCTGCATCGGAGAGCTTCTGAACACACACACTCCCTTGTTTGACCTCTTGGGACCAGTGCACCCTAAATGCACTCAGACCAGCACTCACCCAGCCACCCACCACCTCCACAGTTCCTGGCCTCGACAGCTGAGTACCAGTGACATGCCCTCAGAGACTAGAATTCATGCCAGAGACTAGTTCGTTACCTGTTCACCTATATCTTGCTTTAAGACACATTTATGTGATTATTTTGCTTTTTTTAAAATTAAAGTCATAAGTTTACTTAGACAGTTGTTAATAAGTTAATCTTATGCCTTCAACAACTTGGTTCATTTTATACTTTAAATTAAACGGTATTGTGAAACTTTGAAAAATGGTTACAGCCTTTGCATGCTGTGGATAATGGTAAGGATAGTCTGAGGGGGGTAAGGATAGCTGTAGGCATGGGATAAGGATGTTGTGGATGGGGTAAGGATGATTGTGGACCGAGCTGTGGGTAAGGATTTTGTGGCGATGGGTCAGATAGTTGTGTGGTGTAACTCGTAACTGTTGGATGTATAATACATCCAGTGCAAAGCATATCGGCGGACTGCTATGGCGATCCACCTGCCCACTGTCACACATATGGCCCTTTATAATCAATACCAATTTTATTCATTGACATCTACACACATTTCAAATATAACAAAGTCTTTGATTACATGCCCTATTTCATTTGTAGCACCACTCACATACATGGAAATCTCATCGATGTTATCGACAGGTCAAGGAGAGACCATTAAGCTATTACTCATACTTGTCTTTGCCACGCTCCCACTAGCTCCCAGTCTGTCAGAGTTGACCAGTTTTTCAGGAGTTGCGTGCTTTCTTCCCTTACGCTGAGACCTGTTTGGGCCTGTACGATCCAGCAGTGTCTATCAGTGTTACATCTCTGCCTCATCACGCAGGCCACCCATGTCCCCATTCCCTTGATTGAGTTCGACAATTCTGTTCTGCAAACACTGGGTGCCCGCGGTGTGCATGGAGATTGTGCAGGATGCAGCAACTCCACGATGCTCCTCAACGTTCTCTGGGGTGTATGCTGTCATGTGCTGAGAAGTACTGAACTTGTTGGCCAGTGACTGCCAATCAGGTGTCTCTATCACACCGTCCTGCCTGGTACAGCCCTGTAGTTGACAGTTTCCTCTCTTCAGGGTGAGTATCTGGAATGTAGGCTTTTCATTGAGAGTTAGGTTCATGAGGGAGAAGGCGTCTATCCCATCTGTCAATGGATGAAGTAGGGCACATCATTGTGGTGTCAAATTGATAGCGGGTCTGGATCTGAAAAACATCCTTCATGATGACGTTCCTTCCAGCCCCCCTTGGAGGTCACTGGCATGTTTCATACCTGCGGCCTCGATATCTGAAGCAGACCCATTGCCTGAAGCATCCTGTTACATACTATGTAGTCAGCATCAACCATGCAAGATGATCATATCTGAAGCAGCCACTGTCGTACCTGTGTGTATAGAGACCCTGTAGTTGCTGGAAGCTCTTGCAGCATCGTTGCTTCCATCTATGGCTCAACGACGTGTGGGAAATGTCCACCTCTGATTACCACTGTTCTGCAACTTTCCTCAGCCTTCTTCAGTGGTGGGAAACTGAGGAACTCTCTCTGCGTATCGATCTGTGAGGTATCTCTCCTTGCTATGCCTTGGCATCCACTCTCGGACATATGGCGTATGCCTATGTGTGGCCCTGCATCGATGTTTTTTGATGGTTCCAGGCCAGGGTGCCGAAGTCGTGCCACGCTTACAGTCCAGGGTCCAGGCTGGGACGCGAAGTTGAGCCTCGGCTTGGTTCACTGAGGTCTCAGACAACTCCACAATTTCGTCAAACATGGCTGGTTGGCATCCTCATGAATGTGCTGAATACCACGAGCGTCTCATCTCCTCAGCCTCGCCCATCAGTTGTCATTTAGAGCTCAAACGTACCACTCTTACTCCGCGATTCCAGCTCCGACCCACACAGCTCTTGGACCTCTCCTTTCTTCTCTGCGTAGAAAAGGTTGAAACGTGCTGGAAGAGGCTTGTTCTGGTGTTGAATGATGGCGAGCTAACGATAAGGATTGTGCGTGATCAATGTGCGGGTATCCATTGAAGATCAGATGGCTGAATGGAGAGACAAAGAGCAAGGGTGAGAGCTCTGTCTAACAACTGTGCTGGGATCTATATGAGATCCAGGTGTATTTCCTCCTCCTCTTTTCTATAGGAAGTCAGGTTTTCCGCTAGTGTCTTCCACATACTAGGCATACTCCGAAACCTAAATATCTGAGATACATCCATACTACGAACGTTTTGTCCATTCTAATTTGATTTATATACGAGATGCATCCGTTTCATCGCTTTCTATTGTCACTCTTTAGCTATATCCGAACGCTTGTGGATTCGTTCCGTGTACCTTTCGCTTCTCCTCTTTATCTTTCACTGCAGTGGATGTGAGTTGAGGGGAAATGGCCAGCGAGGATGCAGATGAGGTATAGCGGACATGTCACGGATGACAATGGGACGGCTAGAACGTTTGTTTGCCCGTATGTGTCGCGGATGTATCATACCCTGGCGGAAAGTTCATCCGCCTCAAAAATATTTTCGTCAGCGCTCAAGAAACTTTTTGAGCAGATGAATAGCCAGTAGACAGATGTTTGACGGATAGAGCGTATGAAACACGTATGCAGTGAGTACACAACGGATGCATTGCGTTTTCCAACGGGTGGCAAGCTTTTTTGTCCATTTTACATCCTCCTTGCATCCGTTGGTGCAGTGGGACATGGGCTTTAAATGTTAAGGCTCATTACAAGGCTTCAGTTAAAATACACAGTGTTATAAGATGAGTGATAGTCACATAGCTTTTAAAAGAAAGAGAAGGATCTGAAAGTCAAAATGAGCACCCTGTGTGAAAGCTACTGGAATCCTTAAAATACTACTCACTATGCAATTAACTCACCTTACATTTTATTTCTTCAGTATCAAGCAAATTAATCAGCACTTCAAGACCCCCAACATCTCTAATTGCCAACTGGCACGTTTCTTGAGACAAGTTGAAATCTCTCATTGAACACAATGCAATTACAGTAGCTGTCTGGTTACCTGCCTATAAATGAGACCATCAATGTAATATAGGGTAAAGTAAGTTTTACTGAACAGACACACCAAGATTAAAAAAAAATTATACAGCAAAATTATAAGGACAATGTGCATATTTCAATTTGGTGGGATTTGTTAGTGAGGTGAATAAAAGAAAATCCTATTTCTGTTAAATTATCACTGATAAAACAGTGAAATATTTTAATAAACCAAAGAAGAGGAGACTTTTGAAAGTTTCTTTTCCTTTTACATTTGTAAGACTAAATCTGGGGGGTTTTGTACAAAATTTGTATGCAAAAAAATTGCTTCCATTGTTTAATATACATTTTAAAACAAACTCATAAAGTATTTTTCATAGAAGTTCATACATTTGTGCTACATTATAACCATTACTATTGATTACCATAATAATATTTTTCTGTCTATTAAGCTATTAGAGAAAGTTTTCAAGGGTAAATTTTAACCAACATGGAAATTGTTAATTTTCCATTAAATGTACACAAAAGCTGCATCATGTTGTTAAAGTCTTTGAAACTGGATATAGTATGATGGATGCAAAATAAGTTCTATGGCACTGTAACACTTAACTTTAAAGCTTTAAATTAAAGGCAGATTTTATTTCTAAAAAACTACCTCCACTTATAGGATGGTTCAGCACAAATATCCGCAAATTGAAATGAAAAGAGAATATAAACTCAATTATAAATAATTAAAGGCATGCTTGGAGAAAAAAATTCTAAGCACTTTTTAGATGATAGATGAAGTTCAGAATTATACTAAGTAACAGATGTAAGTAAAGAAAAACCACCTTCCTGAAATAAGATCCATAGCATTTTTCATTTCATTCATCACTGGGCAAAAACAAAGATTCCATTAAAACAAAAAAAATGTAGGTAGGCATATGACAAGTTCACAAACATCAGTTAATATAAAACAATTACAAATCTAGAACTGGCCTACTTCCTTTTCTTCTGAAAAAGCCAAACTAAGGGGAATATTAGAAGAATAGGCTTCTCTTTCTCCTTACAGAAATTTCTCAGTTAGTTAATACAATGGGACTAGTTCACAAGCTCCACAGACTCCTTGGAGTCCATATGGCTCCTGCAGAATTCTGTTCAGGGTATTATCTAACATCCAAATCCCATCCAAAAAAAGGAATGAAATGTCTAGTTTCCAACCACATTGCCTTCAGCTTTCTACCCCTAGTACAAAACAAGTTCCATAATTAGTCTTATTTTACTTTTGCCAGGCAAAAAGGGGGCACAGAACATACAAAATGTTAGCAGGAGTACATTACAAACCATTGGTTTATCCTTAATATCTGCCATTTTTTAAAAGCCCAAGAAACAGATATTCCTCTGTTCCTTGGTATTTGACTCAATAGGGGACTAAAGCCAAAAAAACCTGGCAGATAATTCTACTGTTTCAGTTCATTCACATTCTAACCTCCCAAGCAGTCCTATTACAGTACTACCAGATTTTTTCAATTTTAATATCGTTATCTTTAAAAGCTAGCCTTACAAACGAATCTGAAAAAGCTAGATTATTGTTTGAAATCTAACTTGTGGCTACCTGCTGTCTACAAAATGAATTTTTGTAGGTAGTTTAATTCAGCTTCCACTCATTACATCGAAACAAAATACCCTACTAAGTTGGATATATTAAAAGTATGAGCTTATTAGTTTCTCATTTAATTGCCTTACATAATTTTGATTCTAAGCAGGTGGATATGCTTGTGATGATCTAGTCTCCTTTATTGGATATATTTGTGTTACTTGCTAGAATAAAGGCACAATTACTTCAGCTATGGTTTTATGGTAGATTTTTTAAATAGCAATAATATCTTATTAAATATTCATTGTCTGATCCAACTTTTCATTTTGTTTTACAGAACACAGGTCAAGCTGCAACTTGTTAGTGACGAGTTATGGAGGAGTGTTACAGAGTTATGGAATAACTTCTTGTCCCATTTCCTGAATCCTCTGCAGTTCTTGGGTTATAGCCTGGCAGTGAATGAAACACAGAGATTAAAATAACCAGGGCCAGTAGAAAATCATAACCATGATAAAAATCACAGATTCCATAATGTTCATATTACATGTCTGTAATGCGTGGAAAATAAGTATTGTTTAAGAGCTAATTAAGCACTGACACCGTCATGCCTGGTATGTCTCAATAACAAAGGAATACATGAAGCAAACTTTAAATTAAAACCATTACCAGGTTTTTTTTAAATTAAGAATGAAAACAAAATTGCATGATATGGGGGGAAAAATTCTAGACTGGGTTCAGAGTATAGGTTTGCACTATTGCTTAAACTTCTCTCAGGCATTTTCTTTGCATCCTGACTTTCTGACCTCCTAATTTTGTAGAGCTGCAAATTTATTTATATAGGCAAAGTCTAAGTCTACACAGGCGTTACATCCTATTGGAATACTGACCCATGTTGCTGTTGGAGCATTTGACATATGTTCTATCTTGTTCCTTATTGCCATTTCTTTTTTGAATAATTTTTCCCTGATTTTTTGTACAATATTTACAATGCTTATGATTTGCCCAATCCCTAATGTCTTTAGGCACACACATACAGACTGATATGAAATAAAAATATGTCATAATAAAATCCAAAAAATAAATACAAAAGGTGAGTAACACTACTGGGACCACCAGGAGCCAAGGGCTCAAAGGTATCAAAATATAGTTCTATGAAAAGAAAACAGAGTTTCATCCAGAGAAAGAGTGTCATCTCACACATAATCCAGTGTTACTAGATGCTTGCTAAAAACAAGCTACTCTGTTTTTATGTGATTCAGTCTGAAATGTTTTTGTCCTATTCAGATCCTTATAACTTCTAGATACCAGTTCTGCGCTTCCGGAGCATTTCTGGTTTGGCCCAAGGAAGCAACATGTAAATAAGTATTATCAATCTAGTAATACTAATAACATATCACCTTGAACTGATAGATGAGCTCTCCCAGTGGTTTTACAAGAGATTAAAACATGGGAAAGAGTTCTGATCCCTGTCAGGCTCTGTGCAGGCTTCTCATGAACTTGAACACTTTCCTCCAGGATATATGAATGAGGAATCACTGACTGAAGCCCAGAAATGTTGTAAAACAGTGCTCACTACTGCCAACCTGTGTAATTGATCCAGAAAGATACTCCCAATGAGAGGTCTCACAAGATCAAACAATGTATTCCCCTAAGTCACTACTAGAGTAACAAATTCTGTTTGTCTCCCATGATTTGGCCTGAAACCAAACTGACTGACTGAAAATCATGTAGATAATTTGAATCCTCTGTAATCCTCTGAAACCTATTCCCAATGTCTTCATTACAACTTGCTTCAAAGAAAAGAATTGGAAACTAGGCAATCCAGTAAGGAATTACCTTTTTAAGAGATTACTTCCTCCTTCAAACAAAGCAGGATGACTCTCTTCCTCGAAAAAAACAAATAAACAAAAAAACCCACCATATTGATTACATCTCAGAATTAGCTGGCTATATAACCTGTTAAACACCTTGAAGGAGATAAGGAGATACGTCATAAGATGCTGTTTCACTCACCTCTCAGATTCTAACAAATTAGCATCCAGCCCAGAATGAATAAAAATGATTTTATTATCAAGAAAGCTACAAACTCATTCAGCCTGGTTTTAAAAAATGAGAGCTACTATAGATTAGTAAGGCTAACTTCAGGATGCCCATCCATCAATTCCATATTGTTTTTTAAGTGAGAAAAGATCAACATTCAAAGGACACAATAAACTTTGAGGAAAAGCAAAACACAGAATTATGTTGTTTCTCCTTTGTTTCAGTTTGTTTTTTCCACTCTCTTTGTCATCACAGAGATCTGAGTATTAGAAAAGAGGGAAATATCCACATTGCCCCTATTCATTTTTCAGGAACATTTAAAATATAATTACCCATAACTTGTAGGGTATGGCATACAGAAACTACACCAGTCAGCATGGCTGCTACACTGAATAGATCTTTTAACAGTAACCTCTTTTCTTTCACCTTCCCTCCCTCTCCAAGACCAAAAGTTCCAGAACGTATGGAAGGAACATCATTTCCTGGCCGTGTTTCTGCTTGATGTCAAACACCAGAGGAAAGTGCTGAATTCTTCTCAAAATAGAGCAGATAATAGAGAGGAATCTGGGGAAGTTCTGCTGTTAGTATCTGGCAAGAGTTGCAGCTGCCACAAGTGGGTGTGGGGTCATGGCTGGGCCTGAAATAATGTCTGCAAAGACATTTAACAAGACTAATCTGGGAAGACCCATCACCGTTTCAGACTGTCAAGAAAACAACAAGCAGCTGAGCTTGAATAAAAAGTTGGGCAATTGAATTGCACTAAAGCCAACAGATTTTCCAAAGAAAAACTAAACCATATGAACAGAGCATTCAAATATGAGGGGAGAAATGCTTTCAGGAATAAACAAGATCAGCAAGCAAACGTGTTAAATTCACAAAATTGGTGTTATTCATAAATTCCAGGAGTGAATAATTTCTAAAAGACGGCATCCAGGCTTTGGAGTGACTAGGAGGTAAGTGTTAGGTGAAAGACTGAGTCCATAATGCAGATAAAGAGATCTAGCTACTACTTTATAAGTTGCACCATACATGGTTTTTGATCTGTCCAGGGAAATTATAAGACTTTGGTTAACTGACATCTGCTGCTTAATTTGTTTGTTTTTAAACACAGGGGCAGTGGGGTAAGACTGCAAAGTTCCCTTAAACACCAGCTGCATAAATAGAACATAAATCTCAGTTTGTACTGGTAGTTCAAAATTTTACATCTTTTTATTACCTATGGCAAGCTCTCTTGATATGGTAAGATATCATAACTCTACTTAGTTCTTATATTGGCTGGGCCCAATGTCTCCAGCATCTTCGAAGTTCTGACAGTGAAAACAGCAAAGTAACATCTTGACCTAACAGTAATCATATCAGAACCATATCACTCTGTGCATGAAGGTTTTGCAGCAATTTGGAGCTGATCATATGATATTGCCAGGCTTTTTAAGGGCCAATTTTATTCTTTGCTCAGTTTGTTGGGGTTTATTTGAATCTGAAGAAAGCTGATATTCCTTTGAAATACTGTAACTTTCTCTCCAACTCTTTCCTGCCATGGTAGAAATTCACCATCCGACTTGTATATCTTTAACTTATACTGCCAGCCATATATGTGATTGTAGTTTGTTGGTATATTATCACTTCACTCTTGAAATTTTTTATTTGCAACAAAAAAAAATGATGCATTTGGGTGTTATGTTTTTTAACAACTGGCCTTCCTTTATATAGCCTCTCAATAGAGAAACATGTTGCTGTTGCCAATGATGATAATGATAGGGAAGTTATGAGCAAGTTATTTTCTTGTATGCATAGGGTAGTTTTGAAATTAGGAGAATTGTGATGGTTCAAAGGAAGGGTAAGGCTTTATCTGTGCCAAAAGTTTAGATTTTTGGTCAACATGGCTACAGTTGCTTGGTTAGATGTATAGTTCAGCTGGTGTATTATTAATTATATTTTCTTATCATATATCACTTTTCTTTTCTCAATTGTACTTTTTTCTTTCTAGTAGCCCTTTTTTGTTTCCAATTTTGATTTTCTTTTCCTGTACTGTTTTCATGAGCAATGATACTTATTTTCTATCTTTAATAGATCATAAAAAGAACTCTTTCTAATAGAAACCTTCCATAAGTCACTTTTCCAGCTGTTATCTGAATAACTAATTTGATCCAGCATTGTACAGTATTTCAAAAAGTTCATCCAACGAAAGTATGAAACAAATTAAGAAGCCTTTTGTAACTGTTGACATTTATATACGAGATGTCTGATGTTTTATTATACAAGATGTCTGATGTTTTATTTTTATTTTTTTTGTAAGCCAATCTAAAGCAGTTTATTTCTGCTTCTTGATTGTTAAGGTCTTCATCCAAATAGATAAAAAGTGGCAAACATTTATTTTGGAAAGCTTCCTTGATACATCATCTAATTAAATACACTGAATAACTCCAAAGACCTAATACCATTTTTCTCTTGGAGCTAATAAATCACTACATATATTGCATTGCATTTATAGAGGAAAAGGAGATGATCTTTTTTCATAATGTATATTTTTATTTGAGTCCATTTGCAGATTATTAATTACTCTCTCAGTTTATATGAGATTGTTAATAATAATATTATTTTAATTTTTGCATCTGTCAATTGAAAAGACCAGACTACTTGGATGATTACATATGCTATGCTGATACATTATGATAGCCTAGGTTCTTGGGAGGAACACAACATCTAGGAAAGCCAACACTAGCTATAGAATTGGCAGCTGTGATTTTACATTGTTTTGAAGATAATAATGGTATACCCATTTTCCTTCTGATGGAGTCCAGAGTGATTTACAATGGAGTAGCCAAAAACAATCAAAATAAAAACAATCTAAAATACTCAAGCATTCAGCAAAAGCTTTAAGGTTCATTAAAAAAAAAAAGACGAAATGACCACCCATGGATACAAAGTATGTTATTTGCTAGCTTATTAATACAAGATAATGTTTTACTCAAAACCCAATGCTATTTTAATACATTTTCATATGCAAGCAGAAGTGTTCTGGAATTAATTATATAAACACAGAGAAAGAACAAGTCTACTGTTTTTTCCAGTCTTCCAAATATGTCATATTATTTAAATTTAATAGAAATTACTCTATAGCATTTTCACAAGCAACTTGTGGACAATTTAGCAAAATGAAACAAATAAACGAATTGCTTTTTTTAAAACATTTTGTTTTCCATCAGAACAATTGATGTGATGTGAAGCTTTATTTTTATGGAAATATTATTTTTGCTTTTGTATGTTACTATATAATAAATGGATGAAGTTTTTTGTACCTAGTGTGGCTATATCAATTCCTGTAGTTACTGGTAGAGCCACATCAGAAACAAGAACAATCAGAATCAAGCTGCTTCTTTGGGGTATTTGACTCAAATATGAAAGTAGGACTAATATTTAATAATTAGCCTTTTGAAAGCATATTATTACGTAAATATGATAATTTCAAAATAACCTATTTTCAAAATTATAATTATAAAATTATTTTCAAAATCATAGCCTATTTTTCAAAGCACCAGAAGGAAAGTCCAGAAACAATGGATAGAAACGAATTAAAGAAATAAACAACCTAGAACTAAGGAGAAATTTCCTAACTGTGAGAGAACAATTAATGCGTTGCCTTCAGAAGTTGTAGGGGCCCTATCCTGGAGATTTTTTAGAGACTAGATAGCCGCTTGCCTGAAATAGTATAGGGACTCCTACACAAGCAGGGTTTGGGCTAGAAGACTTCCAAGGTCCCTTCCAACTCTGTTCTATGTGCTATGTTCTATAATATGGATCATATGCACAAACATAGCCCAACAAGGAACTGTGTATAAAAACAAAAGCCATAAGTGATCTCTTAAATTAATAGACCTATCAATAAATAAATTCCAACAGAGTGAACAAGATAATAATAAAATTGACCAGGCGATCAGAATCCCAAATTGTTGCAAAGCCTTCATGCACAGAGACATGATATGGTTACTGTTAGGTCAAGTTTTTACTCTGTTTTTTTTTTCTTATGTCACAACTTTGAAGAACGCTGGAGACATTTCATTGAGATAAATGTCTCTATAATTCAATAAATAACATGGAATTTAGAATATTTAATATTTTGCCACTTTATAATTGGTTGCACTGGATTACTCATTTGTTTTGCAATATATTGGCTTAAAAGGTATTGCTATGACTAAACTAAATGGTACTCTTTAGATCTACTACAACAGAGATTGAAAATCATTTTAGGATGCAAACTGATTAAAGAAATGAAAACAAAATGAAGAGATTCTGAAATAATTTTGAATTTATAATTTAATTAGAAGAGAAGTAATGTGATCCTTTGGACTCTTCAAAATTATTTTTTTTTACCTTTATATATTTCACTAATTTTTGAATCTGCCAATATTCTGATGGCAAATCAGTGTTAATTTCCTGATGGCGTTCAGGCTGTTCATCCTCTTCTTCACTCTCAGAAGAACTTTCACTTGCATCCTCACTTTTTGGTGGAAGTTTACTAAACCAAAAAGAAGGAAAAGTGGAGCAAGAAAGGGAGAATTATAGCTAGAAATCATAACCAAATTAAATCAAAAGCACAATCCATAAGTATATAAATTTGAAATTATTGAGGCAGAAATTTAATGCAAGTCACACTAAGATGGGAATAATACATTCGACTTATGCATGTATTGAAAAAGATTTGAAAGTGTGCTCCATAACAGTTGACAATATGAGTAACAGAATAATAGAGGTGGAAGGGATTTTGAAAGTCTTCTAGTCCAACCACCTGCTCAACCAGGAAACCCTATAATCATTTCAGACAAATATTTAATCTCTTCTTAAAAAACCATAATTTTTGCAGACAAGTTGTTCACTGATGATAGCAGCATCTTTTAAAACAGTATCCTTTTTCAGTTTTTCAAGTCAGAAAACAAGATACAAGGTGCAGCTCTTTAATGACCCAATTTATTAATATAATATTGTTTTTAAAATATTTCATTAAAGTAGTTGCATATGACTTTTGCTGCTGGGAAAAAAAACTCCATTGTTTTCAAGAAGTGCTATGCACTCACTCTCATATTTCATAAATCATTTGAATTGCATACAATTCATAAAGGAAACCAACATCTATTTAATCATAAACGATTAATGCAGTTGAATTATTTCCTCCTGAACACCAAGGTATATATCTTGCTTTTATTTCCTGTTAGCTGCCCAGAGTAATATGTTATATAAATTGAACAATAAAGTGAAAAAAAATTCTGAATTACCCAGCTGCAAC
The DNA here is from genome assembly GCA_004320025.1 of Laticauda laticaudata. Classification (NCBI taxonomy): domain Eukaryota; kingdom Metazoa; phylum Chordata; class Lepidosauria; order Squamata; family Elapidae; genus Laticauda; species Laticauda laticaudata. Next base: position 14,812 of record BHFT01064370.1, on the reverse strand, counting down.
ACTGTTAAGAAAGTATAAGATAGATCAATATTATTACCCCATTCCACATAGTGAGATGAAATTACGGAGACTGGTTTATCATCTCATATGAATAAAGTAAATGTTTAAAAAAAATCCAGTTTTGATTTTTTGTTTTAGTATGGTTGTAGATTGAAGAATTTGGGAAATGGATTGACTCCTTTTCCAAAAGTCTTTTTTTTTCTTTTGAATATTTTTTCAAAGCTAAGCAAGCACCTTATTTCTGAAACTAAATGTATGCTTTCTTCTTCATGTAGAACAACAACTAAAAAATTAATATACATGCAACTTTCAGGATAAAAACAGCTTGTAAAAGAAGGATGAAGCATCCTTTGTGATTTCAATTATATTTAGAACAATCTCTTGCAACATAGCAGTAATTAAAAATGATCAGAAGACATTATATGTGTCCTATGTATCATATGTAATATGTCCTCACTGTATTATGCTATTATTTTATAAAATTAGCATGCAAAACTGTATATTAATATCCTCATTAATAATTATAAATTATTATCTAATTATAAACAAAGTAGCTAAATTCTATAAGGAACTGAATTACATCACATTTACATAATCTTTTAAACAGACACAGTGTGGGAAAAATTAAAATCATTTTTTAATAGCATGATTTTTTACTGATGGAATACTGTGAAATTGGAGAAACAATGCGACGAACTATGAAAGTCATTGGAATGGATGTATTTGTTTGCTTTTCAGATTTTGATACTAGCTTGGTCCCAGAACACTGAAGAAGAGAGAAAGCGAGATTACTAAAAATGAAAACAAAACCATACAAAAGCTCTCCAAACGGGTATTTAAATTTCAGGGCACACTGCTCAAAACTGAGATCTGTCGCTATACACTGCTTAAGAAATGTGAGCTAAGGAAATGTCTATTAAGAGCCAAGTTACTAGAACAATAAGCCAAGCAATCATCATTTCTCTGTCTGTGATTGGAAAAATGGTAGCAGATGCAAATATAACACAATTCTGCCAGAACCAACAGGTTTATATTTTCAGCTTGGGAGTTCCCTGTTTGGTCATGCAGAGAAGTGGGAACACCAGAAAATTTTCCATTTGAAAACTTAATAAGTAAGATTCATATCTGAGACTAACACTGATTTTACAGACTCCTACACATAAAAATAGTATAAAAAACAACAACCTTAAAATAAGTCAGTCAAATACAATTCAATCATTTCAGTTTTCTCGTTTGAGACGCTGAAATCATTTGCTATCTCGTTCATGTTGAAAAATTGTGATTTTAATTCAAGCAAAAGAAAACTGCATTATTAAGACTGCGTACCTTTTAAGAGAGGCAGTTGGTGTTCCAGTGGATCTTTTTTTGCTTTCTGGAGTGCCATGTTTGCTTTCTTTTTCATCACATTTTCTTGCTGCTTTGCCTCTAAAAGGATTTAACATTTATTCTTTGACAATTAAGGATATAATGAATATATAATAAATGTTTTAATTTCTGAAGTAAGCCTATTAAAGGCTAAAACTGATTAATGTCATAGCATTTAGACTGAATAATTTGTTAAAGAAGCATAAAGAACTGATGTCATCACAAATTATCAGCAAAATTTGCTGAATCTAGAATTATAAATGGGCCATAATTCAGCTCATTTAAGTGCAGCAAAGAATAAACCTAATGATTTCAATGGACCTATGCACATTTAATTCTCTCTTGGATTGCGGTCATAGCATTTTGTTATTAAAAGCAGACTCAGACTTTTTTCTTGTTTAAACTTTTTTTTATTGCAGCTATTGATTTAACTTTTCAAAATTACTTTGTGTGAATCTGGGCAAGAACTACAATGAAAATATGACTGTTCTAATACTGTAATACATTTCAATTCATGGTGCAATTCATAACTCCTATGGATAACTATTGTAATTCTTGCAGTAATTAATATGTCTCTGATAAGCATCTCCTATAATCCTTTCTGTGATCTTTCTTGAATTTAGCTGATGGGCCATTATAACTAATGATCAATGGTGCTGAATATACCCTCACAGTGAAAATCTAGATTGCACACATAAGTAAATGTTGTAATATAGGTAGTCCTCAATTTACAACCATTCATTTAGTAATCATTCAAAATTGCAACAGCACTGAAAAATGGACTTACAACCGTTTTTCACACAACCATTTCAGCATCCCCATGGTCATGTGATCAAAATTTTGCCTAGCAATTAGTTCATATTTATGACATTGTCCAAGGCCATGTGATCATCTTTTGCAACCTTCAGACAAACAAAGTCAATGGGGAAGCCAGATTTTAGTTAACCACCATGTTAGTAACTTAACAACTACAGTGATTCACTCAATAACTGTGATGAGAAAAGTCATAAAATAGGGAAAAACAAGTTGTCTTGCTTAGCAACATAAATTTTGGGCTCAGTTGTGGTTGTAAGTGACCTCTACTTTTTTATGTGCAGTATATACAGAATCTTTTTTCCACTAAGCACGTCAGTTGGATATCATAGACAAAATGTGGTTGTGCTAAAGCCTCTGAATGATGCTTTTTTTACCAGAAGATTTGCTGTCCTCTAAATTCCTTTTTTCAAAGATATACAAGCTAAGCTGGAAGAACTGAGGTCCTAAAAACCTCCTATCACTCCCAGACCATAGATGTGCAGAGTTACTGGAGCCCAAGTGATCTTGAGGGGCACCTGCTTCTCTCCTCTATCTGAATTCTTTATGACATATCAATCTTCATATAGCTCCAGAATATTGAATTTGTTAAAAGTTTTGTTTCAAAAGGACCAATTAACTAGTACTTTACATAAGAGTAATCATAATAAAGAGATATTTACTCAAATACCTAGTAACATATCCAACTGATAGCAATACATTTGAATTATATTGTTGTTGGGCTTCTATATTTGCTTTTTATTTTTTTTTCTGTGCTATATATATTACCAATCATGAAAATGGAATTAGGACATGTTAAGAGATCCAGAAAAAAAAATGGCATATGGCTATATTATAATCATCTGTGTAACCAACCACAAATAATTTATTAAAAGTATATGGTGCTCAACACCCAGCCACTCTGATTCAGAGATATTTTTTTGAGCTTGTATCCCAAGCCAGTTGCTTCTCCTGTCTTCTACTCTGATTGGTTCTGGAACCTCAACCCAGCTTAGTCTCTAATTATCAACCTTAGTCTTGCTGTTTGAGCAAAATACTGCCTGTATTATCTGTATATATCCTGTTCTCTGTGTGAAATGGTAATTGGTAAAGAACCTATTATGGTGCAATCAATAGAGTTTCAGATTCTCAGAAGCAAAGTTAAAATCACTATTTTCTTGTCCAGTTATTCTTCGCAATCTTACCCTCACTCCTTAGAAGAAAAGAAATAAACACATATTCTGTTTTGTATTATCATTTATGATCTAAATGAAACAACAAACCAGACTGGCCAATCACAAAGCATTAAAATTTCAAGGTGTCATTAAGTTGCTTGTCAAATGTGAACATTTGGAGTCACAAGCTTACCTCTTGGATCCTAAATGCTCCAGTCTAAATCATACAGATATAGTCGTTCCTACCTACATTTGTGTCTGCTTATGAGGCATGTACAGTACTTAAACTGAAGAGATATGATTTGAATACAAACTTTTCTAATTGCTAAGAAGTCACAAAATAAGGAATAATAACATTTTTGGAAAGCAAAATATATTTAAATAAAGCTTTTAAAATATAGGAAATTTAAATTTGTTCAATTTCATAATTTTTTTAAAAAATAATGGCAACAATATTACATTTCAAACATCCAGGTTAATTAATTATATTTGTCAGAAAATCTAAAAGAATTACATACTCTTGAGTGCCTGTTGTCTTCCATTTAAGAGATGGTTCTAATTTTTTGCTGTCAGGAGGTTTACTTTTTACAAGAGGACTCTTAGGCTTTTCAAATACATTCTTTTCCGCATAGTCGTAAAATTTTGGAGCTTGGCCATATTCTTCTCCCTCAACTGCTTCCATATGTTGATAATGCTTTTCATACTTTGGTTCATCAAAAAATGTATATTTCTAATAAAAGACGAAAATGTTTAGGAAAAAGTCATATTTCCAAATGAGTAAAATATGTTAAGAAATTAGTAAAACAGAGGATAGCTAGGTAGTTTGATTTTCTTAGCATATAAAAGTTGTCAATCATAATTCTTGATTTTAAAAAAGATAGCCATAGGGAAACTAAATAAAATTTTTGATTAAAAATTCTATATTTTAAAAAACACAATTATTAGCTAAAGTCCTACTTAATGGTTTAAAAATGAATATATTGATATTAAATAACTTTTGCTGTATAGCAGATATTTATGTAGATAACCACTTTGCTATTAAAATCTCAAGCTTCTGTTCAAAAGAAAAGGATTGATCTATAGGAAAAATCTGTAACACAAGCAAATGTGAGCCACTTATTGAAAATAAACACTGTACTAAATATTAAGAGTTTTACTAGAATATGCATTATATTGCAATATTGAATGTATTATTTACCTACCAAGAAAATCTCAATTTCAAATCTCAAAAATCTCAAGTGGAAGTTGGTATTTTCCATGGGATACTTAAGGCTAGCAAGGAAACTGTTTTAAGTCTCATAAAATTGAGGCTGCAAATGTTGAATTTTTCTGAAATACTATAATGAACTAAGTTATATATAACTATTTTAAATATATTTTCTTCTGTTACAATTTGATATCAATATTTGATATAAATACTAAACATAAGAATGGATGGTGTTTTTAAATTAAGCATCTAATAATAAGGCACATAGCATTCCACCAAATTAGTAACTTTGTCAAAAAGTGAGACAAAGTTAATGTCTGTTTGTCTGTCTATCTATTTCTTTCCTTTCCTCCCTCCCTCCCTCCTTCAAGATAGCAAACATAATTATAAAATCATAAAGCTGGAATATATTCCTGTCTAAGAAAATTCCCAGTCTGGTGCATAATCTGATTTTAAACAATGACTGTCCAGTCTCTATTTAAATATTTTCCTGTCAATAAATCTCAAAATATTACTTATTTTTCAGTTCATAATCTTTTAGCTCATGTTTAATTCAATTTATTGAAATATCCAGATCCTTTCACATGTACTACTACCAAGCCAGATCTCTGCCATTCTATATTTCTATCATTCATTTTTTCACCCCAGATGAAAGACATTACATTTATCCATGCTGAATTTTATATTGTTCATTTAATTGTACAAGCTTATTTCTTTTAATTTTTATTTAATCTTCCAAAGGAGAAAGTTATACCTTTTAGCACTATGTTATCTGTATATCTGATTATCATCCCCTCACCCTTGTCACTAATAAAAATTTTGAATATGCCCAAGACATAGCTGATTCAATTCTACCTCCCAATTCAACAAGCAGCTATTTAAATTATTCACTTAGCCATTTTTCATCATTTTTAGTTTTGAGACCATTTTGTCTTCCCTGTCTAGTTTATTACTTTCATGTTTCTTGGTAAGAACAAGGCACATAATATTCACCCAATTTAAGCAACTTAATAACTTTGTCAAAAATGAGATAAGGTTAATTTGTTTATCTTTAGCTAACTTCCTAATTGTGGCTATTTAAGTGCTCACAAATATGCTGTTTAATTATCTCCTGAAAGGCCTTGGCCAAAATAGTTATTGAGTTGTGAAAACTGTGTTTTCCTTTTTCTGAAAACAGGGTTAAAATTTACTCTCCTTCAGTCTTTTAGGATTGTCCAGGACTTCTGAAAAATAAAATAAGTACTTCTGAAATCCCTTCTCCTAGTTCTTTCAGTATGATAGGATGCAATTCATTTGACCCTGGAGACATAAATGCACTGAAGTACCTTTTCGGAGATATTTTACCTTTTCCTTGATTAGTCTGACTTCCTCTATTGGAAATGAGGCCAACTAAAAATTTGTTTTCCTTCTTAGAGCAGACATAAAAGACACGCTAAGAATGCTTTCTTCTTGTCATCACCTGTTACCAAAAATTTCTTTCTGATGTTCCTGAAAATGTTTTCTGAGTTCTTTGGGGCATTTGTTCACTTTATGTTTTTTTATTCAATCCCTGCCGGACCTGACAACTGTTTTATATCCTTCCCTGAATAAAAAACCCCTGGCTATTTGCTATACAAGTCTATTTCTTTATAGAGATATATTCACAATGGTCCCAATAGATATCTTCCATTTTTCTTTCAAAAAGAAACTGTTTGCAGATATACCTATACTATAATATGTTTTAGAGGATCTCTCATCCTTCCCTAATAAGTTTCTTTTTCTGGATGTAAAGACATCAAAACTGGCCTACCATCTGTTTAAATTTACTGTTTATCTATTTAAATTTATTATTGTGAAGCCCAGTGTACAAGTCAGACTCTTCTTCCTCCCCTTGCTATCCCAAAAGCAAGGACAGCAACCCCAGTTATTTAAAATATATATCTATTACTAAAAATTATATTCAGGATAGTAAATCCTTGTTCCTTCTTCCATCTTCTAACAAATGAAGTTGTCAGCAAGGACAGAAATTAGTTGGAGTTCTGACTTTAGCAGAGTTAACATTTCTAGCTGATGTCAGTGAAGTTTAAATCTCCCATTGTCACAATATAGAGCCCCTTTAAATGTTTAGTCATTTGACACAACACTCCTCATCTCTACTTTTGGCTTGTTCAGGTCTACAATAAATCCTTACTACTTGTATGAATTTTGTTTTTCTTATTGTTATCCAAACACTCGCAACAGGATTTCCATGCTCTATGAAACACCTCTTCCCTTATAATTGAATCAGTGTGCAGTCAGTGTAAAGTTTATTTTAGATTTTAATTTATTGATGATGTCATTATTTCTCTATGGATTATGAGAGTTAGCATTTTATTCCCTTACCTCAAAAACTTAGCCATTTTTAGCTTACTTGCAATGAATGTTTCTATGAAAATGCAACATCTAAAATATGAAGAAAATGATTTGCCATAAATGCCATTATAACTATCTTTTATTAAAAATATTATTCTGATTTGCCAGCAATATTTAAGTACTAAAGCTGCAGCATTGTAACAGCCATGCGTGCAGTGTCAGTTTGAAGTATCCCTAATGTATCTCCCATCAAAGAAAGCTGAAAAATAATGAATATTTTTACTCAAATAATAAGAGATGAAGTTAGAAAGAGGAATGGTTCTGATTATTTAAAGCATTGTCAAAAACAGTTGATCTTTTTTGTTAAAATATATTTTCCTGCTTTAAAATTATACTACTGCTTAAAGGAAAAACATGTGTAGAAAGATGAGCAGAGACTTTTTGCCAACTGCTGCAGACCTAAGCTTGGAAATAAGTTCCATTAAAATCAAAACAGCTTCCAAATAAGTGTGTTAAGGATCTAGGAAATAAATTTACTGGCAAAATTCCAGACTTAGAGATAAATTCCTGAGCCAGCCATAGATATTTTCTATGGTTCATGCACAAATGAAAAAATATTATTGATAAAATATTTAAAAACTGGTTCCTAATAACTTCATTCAAAATACTTTCTTACATTTTACTTTCAACAATAAAATGAGTATTGTGTTTACAATGATTTTCATAATCAAAAAAGTTCAAATTTTCTTTAAAGCTTTTCATAATCTCTTATATTTTTACTTCTGTGACTTAGTTCAGCATTATATCATCTAAATAATACATTGAAATATAATTTTTGATCACTGTGCTAATGTTTATAAAAGCACAAGTAAGGCAGTCTGTAATATAACAAGGACTATTTAGCAGAATTTAAGTATCAGTCAGATGTAATAATTCTGGGCAATATACCCGATACAATTGAAATTGGTTTCCATAAATATTATAAATCACCAAAAGAATTTAATCAAAGAACCTATTGGTGGACTTACATGTTTCATTGACTCATAGTTGTTTAACAATGCTTTATTGAATTTAAATGACATTTTGGGGGTTACTGAGTTCAAATACACAATGCTCTCTACAGATATTCCCTCCCACAACCTTACACGAGGTCTGAGAAAGAGTCATTGACCTAAAGTCACTCTGTGAGTTCCACTGATGAGGATAACTAGAACCTGAGACTTCCTGCATTTTATCCAACATTTACACAACATAATAAACCAAACAACCAAACTGTGACTTAATATGTGTTAACTTGGCCAATGTGTGATTTGTGCATGTATAAATATATATTGCAAAAACAGACCGAACCAAAATAGCCACATAAAAAGAACTAAGCCACATAAAAAGAACTAAGATATGCAAGCTTTCAAGCTATTCACCATACAGATGAGAACTAGAAGTATAATAACAAGAAATACATACCTGCTTAACCATATTTTCCACAAATACCGCTGATCGTTCTCTTAAAAATGTGACAAGATCTTTATATATGTCACTTTTCCTCTCATAATCAATTTCATCTCTCTCATTGCTCCTTCCCTATAAGAAAACCAAGTTTTAATAATTTTAAACTGATCCACACATTTTTTTAGAAACATAGAGTTAAACTCATTTCTAGGTAAGTCACACTGAATTTAATGGAACTTATTTCCAGGTGGTTTACATATTGCAACCTTCACCTCTGGCATGATTTAAGTTGGTTCAATCCATTCTATTCCGAAACATCTCCTAAAATGTAATGTGAATGAAGATATCATTTTGCTTTCAATATTATTTATTTTCTTCTGCTTCAATACTATCACATGATTATAATCCTTATTTCTCTCAGCAGCATTATAGCTCATTATATTAAAATGTCTTATATTATTTCTCTATATGCATAATGGTAATCCAGTTCACAATCACAAATGCTGTAATAAAAGAAAATAATTTGTATTCTAATTCATAACTACCATAGAAAAACAAATAGCATAAATCAGAAAGCAACAGCAGGAATGGAATGTAGATGACAGGACTATCACAAAATTATTTGGGTGCAAAAATTGAAACCTAAGATAATTATGTATTCAAATGTCTTATTAAAAGAAAAGTGTTTATGTTAGTGACTTCCAAGTAACCCAACAATTTTAACCAGTAAGCAAACATTTATAGACCCAATATCTGAAATAAATGCCATAAAGCTTTGCTTTAATTACTTACTCCATTTAAGAATATTCCTGCTGTGCTACAAGTAACAAACATAACATCTGTATCACGTGGTTTAATTGATAAATAGCAAATTTCCCCATGTACTTGTCTCCAAGGTGGGGCATGACATCCATTGAAGAATTCATAATCTGAAAAAACAAGAGCAATGTTTTAGTCCCCTTTAATTTACCCAGTAGAGGATAAAAGTTGGTAAATAAACTTCCACTGTGATATTAGTGCAAATGAAACATTTCATATTCACTCAATCATATTAATAAAAAAGAGGGCCAATTTGATGTAAGCCATCAGGATAGAAACCATGAATTCTAGTTCCACCTTAAGCACAAAGCCAACTTGTTGATCTTGGGCTAGTCAGTCTAGGAAGGAAGCAATGGCAAACCACTTCTGAAATCTTGCAAAAAAAAAACTTGCAGTGAGTTGTCCAAGCATTGCCAAAAATTAACACAATAATTTGAGAGACCCTGCATAATAAAAATTAACAATATCAAGTAAAATAGGTAATATACCATGCTTGAGCATGAAGCATCTGCAGATAACCCTTACAGAGACCACAAATGGGACCAGCAACTTCATCATTGAACAAAATCATAACTAAGGGGGAAATCCAGTGAATGTAATTTCCCCACTCCCCCAACCTTTGGAATGCTCATTCTGGCTCTAGGAAAATTGACAGAAAGGGAATTAATGATTGTACCATTTGGATTCATTGGAGAGGAAAAGATTACAAGAGATTAAGCAGGAACAGGGAATGCATAATGAAATCAAGTGCTGATACCAATAGGCATGAGCACTCTATTCAAACAGATTGGTGTATTCCCCATTGTATTATTCTTTTGTTATCCCTTTCTCTCCAATCTTTCTATTCTGCAAAGAGGGGAGGGGGCACAAGAAAAACAATACATCAGGCACAGAACAGTGCATACTGACTGTAATGGTGATCACGTGCCTGAGAGATGCTGCAAAAGTCATAAATGAGGTTTATGATTATTTTTATAACTTAAAATGGTTGCTGAATGAGGTGGTTGATATGTCAGGGTTACCTCTATGTCTTGTGCCATTTTAAGGCCCTGTCACACTGGCCGACAGATGCAAAACGTTTGTAAAAAGGACACAGTGGACGAGAAAAATGTTCATCCGTTGTTATCCGCTCTCAAAAGTGCCCCAAATTTGCATAACCAGAGTGGACAACATGGAAAGGAACGGACGGGACGGATCATCGGGGGGAGAACATAGAGCGGATGGAAAGCCGATGCTTCCATGGAAGGCCTAGGGATGGAAGCAGATGGAGCGGATGGCACATCCGCAAGGCTTCCGGGGAGCGCAGCAGAGCGGACGCAGAACGGAAAGAGCGGATGCAGAGCGGATGGCGAGTGGATGAAGCGTGATGCAAAGTGGATGCCGAGCGGATGAGCGGATGCAGAGCGGAAACCTAGCGGATGCCTAGCAGAGTCTTAGGGTTTCCACCTGCGCATGCGGGAGAGGACATTGCGTCACCACCGATGATATAAAGGGAAAGCAGCTTCCCAAGCAGGTCAACATTCAGAGAAAGACCTGCTATCCAAGACACAGCTCTCCAGCCTGCCTGGCCTGCCTGCTGCCAGCCAGTCCCAGCCAGCAACCCCACAACCATGGGGAAGAAGGAGAAAGCCTCAGCCATCGCTGGCCAGCGCCTGGCAGCAGGGACAGGCCACCCTCCCACCCACTGGCCTTCAATCTTGCTTCTGCTGGCTTCTGGCAGCCCGGCCCTCACTCTTCTGGGGCTGGGGCTTCTGCTGATGCTGCTGTCTGGAGGGCTGATTGAGATGCTTTCATGGCAAGTGGTGCAATCTGCTGCTGCTTTACTCTACTGTGTTGTTCTTGGTTGGTGCTCGCTTCTGGTGGTGCTTAACTCTGCTGGCCAACTGGCTCCCTGGTGCTGTCGTGGTCTCTGCTGGGCTTATTTTCTGCGCTTGGCGCTGCCCTGGTGCTGGTGCTCTGCTGGTGCTTACTCTGTCTCTGCGCGCTATCCTGGATCCTTGCTGGTCCTCTGCGTGCTCCGGTCCGCTGGAGTGTCGGGTGGTCCTGCTGGTGCTCCTGGTCCTGTGCTGGTCTCTGTCTGCTGTGCTTCCTGCTGTGCCGTTGCTGGTGCTCTAGTCCTGCTGGTTCCTGCTGGTGCTTTACTTCTGCTGCTCCGCTTGATCCTGGTCCTCCTGGTGCTGCTGCTGCTCGCTGCTTGCTGCTGGCTGGTGTGGAGGAGGCAATTCGCTACAACCTGGAAGCCCTCTGATAGGGACCGATGTGGTCCTGCCAAAGGGAGGGAAGAGGCAGACGCGAGAACGGGAGAGGAGGCCCCAATACCAGCCATAGAAAGAGGAAACATGAGAGACTTGAGGTCGCTGGAAGTGGCTTGAGAGAGAACGAAGTATCTAGTGGGCGGAAGGGACACAGGCTCTAATAGGGACACAAAAGGAAGAAGGCTGCTTGGAGAGAGAAGGCCGGAGAGCCTGGGCTACACTTCGAAGGTGCTCTCAGCTGGTAGGAAGCACATTCACACCTGGTTACGGAGAAAAGCTGCACCCTCAGGAAATCTGGCCGGCCGCGGTTTCAATGCTGACGGACAGAGAGACCTATTGTGATGGCCCAAGTCAGCTTCCTGAGGGTGAAGATCCGCCACGGAGGAGAGCCCCCTCTCCAAACCCTCTCTCTCAGGCAGCTCTGCTGGAGCCAGTCCCTCTTCCGGCAGAGAAGTCAGCTCCTGTCTCCAGGCAGGTATCTTGTGATGGCGTGCCACAGGAGTACCCCCCGACAGCTGTAACTGAACCTGTGGCGGAGCGCATGGAGCACCCCCGTGACGCCAGGGGAGAAAGGAGACGGCACCTTCCACCACAGCTCATCCCGCATCCCCACGCTCCAGCTTCACCTCCTATCAAGAAAGGCAGAGAGGCAAACCGGAGGACAGACGCCCACACTGTCCTGGCTGGAGATAAAGAGACACCACAAGCGAGCAGTCCGTAATCTCCTCTCTCAGCTGATACACACTGCACTCCTCATCACTCCATACCGCAAGCCTTCCCTCACCTATATGAACCAGACCCTCATGGACATGGCGGAACCCAAGTACCAGGTGGTGAAGACAGGAATCACCGATCTGCTTCACAAACCCCTCCAGACCCCAGTATGAACCTTGCTCCCACTCTCAGTCCAGGTCTGCTCCTCCCACCCCACGTGGAATGTCAACAGCCCTTACCAAAACGCTTTCCACAGGCCCTCACTCTACCAAGGCTACGGCTACCCAGGAGGTCCAGCACAACAGGCCAGCACCCTCCAGTCCAGCAAGCATGTTCATCCGGACGCCACCGGTGCCACTGATGCACCCACAGCCACAGATGCACCTGAGGGGGGACGCAGGACTCACCAGCATGCAGACCAAGACAGCCCCACTACACTGCTCCCTTTCCTCCACCGGCCACCGCGTAGGCCCGCGCCTTCCGTGAAGCATCTGGTCATTGGGGACTGGGGCTGGACACCCCACGTCACACGTGACACTGTCTCACACATCACGGGGCTGAGAGCACAGCTCTTCACACTTGAGAGCTCCTCCAACACACCGTCCCTGGTCCCTCTTCGGGGACCAGGCACCCCAGTGGCACGTTCCAGACCCAGCACTCCAAGTAAGCAGCCCACCTCCACAGCACCTGGACCCTTCACCCCTGAGACTGGCACACCTCCGTTAGTGATCCAAGAAAGAGTGCCAGAGACTGGGATGGCGGACCTGTTACTTTTATTTTTGCTTTGGAACACTTGAACTTGGGTCATTTTTTCTTTTACAGCTTGTTATTAATAAAGAATTATCTTGTCATTATTTCCAATCACACTTGCTGTCATTTATTTTATAAATAAACGTCTTTGGTGGAAACTTTTAGAAATGTTTAAGCCTTTGCATGCTGTGCACAGAGAAGATAGCAGTGGGATGTGTAGGGAAGAGACGCTTTGGGATGGGCTTGAAGGATAGCAGTGGCGGCATGGGCCAAAGGGATACCTTTGAGATGGTTACAGATACTGTAGGAATGGGCAGGGATTAACCATTTGGAATGGGTTAAGATAGTTGTGGGATAGATAAACCTCCAAGTGCAAGCAATAGTGGCCTGTATGGTCCACGCCTCGCCAGTGCCACACCTTGCCCTTCATTAATCTATAGATCAATGTAAGCGATTCGATTGCCACACATTGGAACATAACACAACTCTTTTATCAAATTGCCCTGTTCAATTGGTAGGCCACCACCCAAGCATACATTGGCCCAATCTCATCAGTGGTATGAGAACAAGCTGAAGGAAGCGAGATCCATTCAAGCATCTATCATTGCTGTACTTCCACTGCTCCAGCTGGGGGGTTAACATCCAGTGGTCTCAGGAGGTTGCGCTGCTTCTTCCCTTCACGTGAGGCTTCTGTTGGGTGCCTGCACATCCTCATGTCTATCAGGTTTCGCCCTTTGCCTCATTCCCCAGGGTCCATTGTCCCCATGGCCTTGTTGAGTGTCCACGAGCCCTGTTCTCCTCTGCAAGAAACCTGGGTAGCAGGGTGCCGCATCCGAGATTGTGCCAGGATGCAGCAAGCTTCAACACGATCCTGCCTCACGGTGTCTGGGCGATGCTGCATGGTGGTGAGAAGTACCTGGAACCTGTTGGCAGGATGCCAAAGGCGTTCTCCACCACGTCCTGTCGCCTGGGGCAAGCCTGTATTGAAGATCCTCGTTCTCACGGGTGAAGGGAGTCTGGAAGTGTATGGGCTGCATGAAGGTAAGCGTTTCTGAGGATACAGGCAGTCATCTCCCATGATGAAGTAGGGCATATCTTGCATGTCGTTGGCCAGGGGGTCTGGATTCTGGGAAGCCCGGAGATGAGGTTGCGTTCCAGCCCCTTCCTTGAGGTCACTGGCAATTGTATATCTCTGGGCCATCTGCAAGATGAACCCGTTGCCTGAGCATCGATTGTACATGAACTTGTAGTCAGCATCGACCATGGCCGAAGAGGATGATCGCCTGAATGAAGCCCCTGTAGTCTTTGAAAATAAGTGGAATCCCCGACTTGGCTGGAGCTTCTGCAGCCACGTCTTGCCATCGCTATGGCTCCAACGATGTGGGGGAAATTCCACGTTTCTGATACCACTGCTTTCTGCAACCATTTCCGTTCCCAGCCTTCTTCCAGTGGAGGCGCCACTGAGAAGGGAGTATCCTCCAGGTATTGGTGTATATATGGCCTTGGTCTACCTACTTCCTTCTTGGGATCCTACAAATGCTGATGGTGTTTGTGTGCAACCCTCCCAGCCGTACTGCATGCTTCCTGTACGTGGTGCCCGGAGGGCCAGGTGGCACAGAAGTCAGGGCCACCTTGAGCCTAGGGTCCAAGCTGGGCTGGAAAGTTGGTGCTCCTTGCCTTGGGTCCAACTGGGTGTCAAGCTCTGCTCCACAACCTTTGTCCAAACGTGGCTGGAGGCCATCCCTCAATGAACGTGTCTGGAATGCACGAGGGTCTTCGTTCCTCACTCACACCTCAGCCTTGTTGTTACAGATCCCGTACTCTGCTCTTCTCCGATCATCTCGGACCAGACGCTTCTTGGCCACACTCTTTTCCCTTCCGTAGAACATTGAAAGAGCCTGTAGATGGCTTTGCATCTGTTGCAGAACGGGTGGCCTCGACACCAGGCGAAAGGA
>BHFT01064368.1:0-18211 GCA_004320025.1 Laticauda laticaudata | reverse complement strand
ACGTGAATAAAACCTTGTTTTCCTTGGATCAATGAATCTTTTGGTGGTTTTTTATCTGCTTCCACCTCACACCCACATGACCGGTTGTTTAAAAATTTGAATCCCATCCCTGAGGACAAGGAAAACTTGAAGTACTAGAAATGATACATCCAACCAACATGGAACTGGTTTGTATTTATGGCCTAGAAACATGGAGGGGTTTATGTTATGCTCAAACATAAACAGTGTCCTGCCAAAAGAGACGTTGGTCCATCTACCCCAGAAATTTCTTCTTACAACAATCGAGGAAGCCTACCAATGTCTCAGCAGATGATCTTCAGAGGAATGGCTAGCAAGCCTAATTCGGTAAATGTTGATCCCCATGATTTCTATAATTGGTCCAGTGCAAAGTTGAATTATGATTGTGTAAAAGTTAGGTAATCCATGCCTATCCTGAAGGCTGGAAATGTAAGAAAATGTGCATTATGAAAAGTGTTAAGATCCTACAAAATGCAGTTGAGCCATACATGGAGGGGAAAAGTCAAAACTGAGAACTCATAAAAGTAAAAATAGAAAATAAAAATATGGGTTAAAATTAAATGTTAAGCAAAAGGCAATGTCAACCAGCAAATGGCAAATAACTAAAAGTGGTAGACAGGTTTGTTTGGGCTCATGTATAGACAACATGGGACAGTATGCTGGAAAAATAGAGAGATGATTAATTCTATGCAGGAAGGCAATGTCAAATTTAGATAAGTTCCCAAAGAATAAAAATATTTGTGACAACTGTTTTTTTTTTAGTGGCAATATGTGGCTATGAAAATTAGTCAGTTGGAAAATGTAAGAGAGAGAGGAGAAAGATACTTTGAATTATGGATCTTGAAATGTTACTAAGAATACCATAGACTGCCAGCTACTTCCAGTACTTGAAATGATGCTTTGGAACATTCTGATTAATTACTGAGAATTAACTAGTTCTAGATGAAACAAAGAATGACTGAAAGGGATCAAGCAAAAATGTACAAGCAGAAGAAGGGAAGAAAATGGATAACTGGATGTAAGTAATCAAAGAAGTCACAGTCTTCTACTTGTGACATTATTGTAACCACCACAACAATTGCTTATTCATAAAAGATTTCAGATTTAAAAGAATTTGTAAAAGCTGGCTTATTTTCATGGAAATTTTCTTCAGAAAAAAGAACTAAAACAAATGTACCTGACAAAAGTAGCATAGAGTCTAATTAACTTTCATTTTTCAGTGAGGCACTAAGGCACTTCATCAACATTCATACAGTACATCCATAAGCCTAATGTATTATTTCACAAGTTCACAAAGCAAAATTTTATATATTTCACACTAACTTTAAATTTCTCGTGGTAAAAATCCATTTATGTGTTTACCAGGAGTTGATACCCACTTAATGCCACATAATCAATCAAATTTAAATGATATGGTGAGCTGATAATCCAATAGCTCAAAGAAAAATAACATTATGAAAGCATTTCATTTGTCAGAGGCAGATTTTACAAGATTGTCACCAGAGATTAGTGTTCAGACCCTAGAAAGAGTGTAGAGAAGAGCAATAAAGATGATTAGAGGACTGGAGGCTAAATCATACAAAAGAACAGCTGTTGGAACTGGATATGTCTAGTCTGAGAAGGACTAGTGGTGACATGATAGCAGTGTCCCAATATCTCAAGGGCTGTCACAAAGAAAAGGGAGCCAAACTATTCTCCAAAGCACCTGAGGGCAGGACAAGAAGCAATGGATGGAAACTAATCAAGGAGAGAAGCAACCTAGAATTCAGGAGAAATTTCCTGACAGTTAGAACAATTAATCAGTGGAACAACTTGCCTTCAGAAGTTGGAAATGCTCCAACAGTGGAAGTTTTTAAAAAGATGTTGAATAACCATTTGTCTGAAGTGGTGTAGGGTTTCCTGCCTAATCAGGGGGTTGGACTAGAAGACCTCCAAGGTCCCTTCCAACTCTGTTATTCAAATAGTAACACCTCCTACTTCTCCCCAAGTTTTAGGCTGAGCACAATAACTGCTGAAATTCCTGCTGTGAGGTCCAAGTCCTTTTGCAAGAGGTCTACAATTACCTTTATCAGCCAGCCAGTCTGCCCAACTTCTTCCAGGACTGGCAATGCTGCTTTGAGGTACATTCATTAGTTACTGAGAATTCATGTGTTCTCCCTCATGGATAAAGAAGGTATTTCTCATGATCTGAACTGCGCATGGGAACCAAAATGCCCGTAAACAAAGCTTTTTTAATCACATGGATGGGCTTTACAGTAGAGAAAGGGGCTTTGGGGGGTAGGAAAGAGCTAGATTCAAAATGATATGGATCAAGCTCCAATGATATCTCTAGCAATCAAGGACAAATCTCTGAAACATTGATGAAATAACAGATAGCAGTTTTATTAAACTTTGAAAGTTTTGGATGGGCCTTGCATGGTTAGCAAATTGCCTTGCAAAGGGATACATAAGGCACATCTCCTCAACAGCAGGAAGAAGAAGATGGAGAAGGTCAACTGGGCATGGTGAGAGATAGCAGGATGGGCAGAGTACAGGGGGAGCAGGAGAGATAGAATCATTCTTGCCTAATGGTCAATACTTGGACTGTCGTTGCAAAGCAGTATGGCCATGTGATGTTTCATTTAATAACCTCATTGCTTAGCCATGGGAATTCTTGTCCCAATTAAGGTTGTTAAGCAAGGACTACCTATAAATGTAGTCTAAATTAAGCTCAGCACTATTGAAAATACAATCTTCTGCTCTTTCACATTTGAATCAATGTACTTTGTGTTTTATTTTAATCAAGCTGAGAAATGTGTCCTTAAAATATGTGTACACCAGAGGTAACTAGAATCATTCCTTCTCTTCTGGGAACTGAAATCATTAACTCTTTTGAAGCTAGAAATAATTAATAACTGTTTGGAAGTTTGCTACAATTCTCAGTATTATTTGAGAGAATATTATGGTAATGAACCTGTTATAAAATTAGTATGAAGCTTGCAATGCATGTATGCCTAAAAGTATGTAAACCAAGTCAGTGCCATAGGTTTGTTTGAAAGCTTTTAACAGACTAATGTTAGCTTTGCAAAAATAAAATATTTAGTGCTGCTTAACCAGCTAACTGTAATCTACTTTTTTGTTAGATGCTTTTTTTTTCTTCTTGCTTTCCAGAATAGATGATTAAAACTGTGGTAGTAATCATTCCAAGAGTATGTTTAAGTTAGCAATGTCCATACTTCTAGTTTGAACCTGGGAAGAAGATGCTTAACAAATTGAAGAGGAATGCTGCTACACTTCATGAGGCATCCTTTTCAAAGAATTTACCCAGTTTACATAGGTTACCAGATAAATAGAAGTATGGACATTCTGTCTGGCTTGGTTTGCTAAACAAATAAATGAAATTGGCTAGGTCACATAATACTCTAATCGCAAAACATGATTTACTAACAGAGTCACTATGGTTAAAAAAAAAACAAGCAAGCAAACTACATTATGATTTAGTAAAATGCATGACTCTTATTTCTGACAAAGTAATTTTAGGGTTCTGTTGGCATCGAAGCAAGAATTTAATGGATTTTCACATCCAATTGTAGCACTATGGTAGGAAATAAACTACCCTGTAACTCTTGTTTCAGAATTATCCACATCCAAAACAATCCATGGCAATTGTTTCCATTATTAATTTGAGATAGGGGAATAATCATTTTCTGTCTGAAAGGGTTCTTAGAGCTATGCAAACTTATATGGAGACAGTATGATTGCCTCTGGATATTAGGCTGTTTTTTCAAACCATGTACGTGAATTTTAAGGGCTCAAGTGCAGCACATTTGTTTGGCATCAGGTTAGGCAAAATCAATTCTGAATCAAAGGATAAAAGCAGTACAATAAACCAAATTTGGGAAGCATAATGCAGTTTTATACCAGTGTTCTGACCCAAATCTTGGTCCCAGGAAACAAATATGAAACAGAGATAACAGAAAAATCTTTTAATGATTTTTTTTGAATTCTGTTCCTTCATGGTTAAAAGGCTGTTTCAAATTAATTATCTCTGATAAGAATGAGCCAAGAACACTAGATAAAGTGACTAAGAAATATTTCAAACACAGTGAGTCTCCAAACACCAACCAACATATTCTGAACATCCACAAGGCTTGAGTGCAAAAACTTCTTTGCTTCCTGCAAAGAACTCCAGTTTCTCAGCTGGCTTTTATCTCTTGATAGAGGGGCCATTACCTTGCCGCCTTATTCCCAAGTTGCCCATGCTGCTGTAACTGCTCTTTCCTTTGAGCAGCCTTGCACGCATGTACACTGGGCATAGGCTCCTCCTCTTAATCACTGCTGCCAGCCTCCACAATCTCCGAAGGCAGCATTCCACTCCCTGATGATCCTGGCTCCATCCCTGCATCACACGCAGGCCCCTCATCTGAGTCCTCACTCTCCGAGATCTCAACCATCTGCACCTGTTGCCAGCGAACCACAACAACCAGGCAGAGTGTATCTAGACAATAATTTTGCTCTTCAGAAAGGTATAAATGTGAGGAAAAAAGGTTTGTTGTATCTTTGTTACGTTGGACAAAACTGTACGATAATAGTGAATAAACTTGAATAATGGAACACTTGTACTAATATGAAGATGAAGGTTGCTTATTAAATGTAATAAAACAAGTATATTATAGAAATAATTATGTATATGAAAATATAAAGGAATGGTTAATGAATGGTTTAACAGTTTGCACACTATTAAGATAAGGGTGTGAGATGTATCTTTGGTTAATGAATTTACAGATAAATGTATTAGGAATGACATTACAGGTTTAGTATTTGATCATATATGTATTTTTGTAAGAAGACAATATAGTCTCGTTGCTGAAAAGCAAAATAATTTTCAACACTTATTTAGACAGATTAACTATGCAGAAAGAAGGATGAATCTCAACATATTTTATCTAAGAATAAGGAAAACAGATCTGATAGGGAAATATTAAGTTGATATATTTGCTTACTAAGCTGAATGTTTATTAAAGTTCGGACTACAATAAAATGTTTACGAAAGATGGAGAAATGGATGGAGGAAATTTAAGATGTAAAAATGCTGGTAAAATGTGTAGTATGTAGCATGTGGATTATTGTAGTGAATGTTTATTGAAAGAAATTAAAATAGCTGTATAACAAACAATGCCTCTGCCCACATAATTATATGCAAGTGAGAGATATGTTAGGTAAAATATAAAAATAAATTGTATGTTACTTAAGCAAACATTTAAGAAATGTTTGTGACAAAACAAGAATTAGAAGATCAAGAATGAACCAGGGGTGGGATTCTACCAGTTCGCACCTAGTTGCTAGAACCGGTGGTTAACATTCAGTTATTAGAACAAATTACTGGCCTAATCCTGTAAGGAAGGCAGGAAGGAAACATCCTGGTGTTGCTTACAGAAACTGCCTCTCCATTAACCCTTATTACATTCTTGGCAGGACTAAACTTCCTGTCTCAGGAACTTCTCTGGAGTGTTTTTTCCCTTCCTTTGCTGGTACTTTGCTTGTATGGAGTGACCATTCAAAGTTACAATGGCAATGAAAAAAGTGACTTATGACCATTTTTCATACTTACCACTGTTGAAGCATCCTCACAATCATGAGAGGCCAGGAGAGGAGATGTGTGACTTGATGTGAGTAATGTTGAGTTGTTCAAGCCCAGCCAATAAAATGACCACACCCACCACCTAAGCCACGCCCACAGAACCAGTTGTTAAAAAATTTGAATCCCATCCCTGGAATGAACTGACTATGAATGAATATGTAATGATAAAACTCTGGTTGAATTGATCATCAGAAAGAAAAAGGTAAAAAAGACTTTTAAAGAACAGCAAGAGATGTATGAAGCATTGTATTGACATGGTAGAACCCAGGATGTTTTCAAACACAGGGAATGCATGAATGAAGATAATGTACTCCAAATTTAGCTATACTTCCATTTATTTTTATCTCATGCCTTTAATTTTTCCCATAACATTGTTTTCTTCCCAAAAGAATAGCAAAATTGGTTGCATTTTTCTTTCAGAACATAACTAGAAAAGCAAACAACTAAGGGAAAACTCATTTATACCCATTAAAATCTTCAGCCACCATAGAGATTGGACTCTAAATTTTACTGAGGGGGGAAGGAGAGACAGAGGCAGCTACTATGGTTTAATCTCCATCCTGGTCTTCTCTGACCTGAGACCCTCAAGATGCATTAGACTTGCACAGATATAGCAGCTAGGGAATATTGTGAATTGCCAGGCAACATGTCCAGAGGGAACCAGGTTGGGGGAAAACTGACCTAGATAATGCAATGTCTTGATATGATGGGGTTGATGGCACATGGAATGGAAACTCTATGGGTGTTGTAGATAGTAATGAAAAAGCAACAACCAAATGTTTCATCCAAAGCACTGATTTTTACAAATAGAAGTCCAAAGATTCAATTCATGGCATCACAGGACCTTCATAAAATCCTGCTGTGATGCTTCACTGTGGTGGAGAGCTGTTCTTGAGAGGGAAGAGAAAGTAACACTGGGAATGTATACCAAAACCATATTATCCCAGCTTGATCATCCAAAGGTATGAAGGTCACTCCAGTGCTCAGCTAAAGCAAGCAGGGATTTTTATTGGGCAACAGTGATATGAGGATGCTGGAAATAAATGACTACTTTAGTGACAACAGCAAATGATCATTTTGTATGGCATGGAAAAAGTAATGGTAAATAATTAGTATATTTTACCAAGAAAACCACATGGATAGATAAAATAAAGTGATTGACACTATAATGATGGTTCCTTGAATCCGATGCCATTCAACATGTTGACAAGGATCTTTCAGAGCAGTAATGGTGTTTATGGCTTGGCTAGATTAAAGCTTTTGAGGTGTCTAGTTGCTGATGTTGTCACACAGGAAAAGAAAACCAGAATAGCAAAGACAAAATGAGAGTGGGAATACAACATGTAAGAAGCATGAACAGGGAAAGCTCAGTCCAGTGAAATGACTGGGTAGATTTGACATAGATCATACTGTTTACTATTCAGGACTTTAAAAATGAAGAATGATTGGGCTTCTGGTTTGAGTCTCTTTGATGACAGACTGAAATCCACAATCATGTGTGGTTTCGATCTGAGCACCCCCAGCAGGCTGGTTTTGGGGCTAAGCCATCCCGTAGAGGTGGTGAAGAGGGGGAGACCACCAGCAGGGTCGAGGAGAGCTGCTCTCTCTTCCCCAGCTGGCCCTTTCACGAATGCGGTTGCAGCAGTGGTCAGAAATGGCCACCTCAAAGAAGAACTGAACCGGAAAAGAATGTGCAGGAGGAAGATAAGCGCAGAGAAAGTTTGGTTGAACGCAGAAGTTAAACTGAAAAAGACCAACAACTACGAGATACCCACTGGAATTTCAATTAATATCCACTGTTCCACCAAAGCAGATCTTTGAACGCAGTGAGCGAGAAGAAAAAGGGAAAGGAATTAGGGTTTTCTCTCTTATTCTCCTTTCTCCATATACTTCGACAGCTAAAACGACTTACAGCCAGAATATCGGGGCGGGAAAATCCAGCTTGGATATTATCGCGCATTCTAGATGCCTGAAACATAAACCAGTCAAAGGAATAATGACAAGCAGTTTTCTCAGCATATTTAAAAGTTATTTTGAAAAAGCAGGGAATCGGAGAAAAAACCCACTAAGAATCAATAGGGTAGGGCCTCTGGAAAAATCGCGCAACGAAGCCTGCCTGGGAATAAGGAAAGGAACTTACAGTCGAAACTTTAGCAAGATCTCCCAACACGATACCTCCTCACTGAATTGGTATATAAAATAATCTGACCGCGCTAGGAATGAGAAAGTGGAAAACAAGAAAGAAAGAAGAAACAGCCTTGGATTATTTGGATTTACTTGGTGATTTTTTGGCTTTTGCATCTAAATGACTACAAACTAATCGGGTGGTTTGTTTTAAAAGTGGTTTAAAATGGCATTCACTCTTAGAAGAACTGAACAATGGAACTTAAAAAATGGAAAGAAGAATGCACAAGAAGGGCAGAGGTTCTTTTGGGCTTTGGATTTCATTCTTAGAGAAGATGGGACCATCTGGAGACTATGAGAAACACAAGACATGCTTGCAGAACAGACGAATCGGGAATAAGAACGAAGCCACTTTTTTAATGACCAAAATAATTTTAAGTGGGGGGAAAACAGGAAAGGGGGAAAAGAGAGTGGAAGGTTTAAGCACTAGAGAAAAACAACCAAAAAGAAGACGAGTTTTGAAACAGAACTTAAGCATCATAATTAGAAAGCCAAGAGAAGAGGGGATTACAGATGAGACAAATTAGAAGAAGAAGATAGGGGGTAAAAGGGGAGGGCAGAAGAAAGCAGAGGGAAGCAGGTAACCGCGCAAAGAAGCTTGTGAAAGACAGAAACAACATATAGACGAACGCAAGGCGACAAAGATATAAGGATTGAAACCATACAGCCTATTTAGAGATATGGCGGAAAATCTTAATTGTAAAGGGATTACCTGCAAGGTACATATAACTAGCATTGTTATATTACCAAATAGAAATAATTTAGAAATATGACTAAATGATGGATTAACTCATTCACTGTAAATGTAACAGTAGAATGCCTTTGTTAAGAAATAAATGAATAACAAGTGAATGGATAATTTAATCATCAGGGATAATTCAAATCTCTTTAATTATTATTGAATGATTTTACAATATTAGTAAAAAATATGGGGGCAAATAAATCTAATTATGAAAGTCTTATCAAGTTTCCAAGGAAGTATGATATTTAATTGAAAAAGAAATGTTCACGATGTTAAGATTTTAATGATACCTTGTGACTGAATTGAATTGGAAGAATGGAACTGTGTGTTTTATTTAACACACCACATACTATTTTTTTTCTTTTTAAGACATATAGTGTTGTATTTTAAGTGTGTATTTTATTTTTTTTCAGGTGTGCATTTTATACGTGTGTATTTTTATTTTAAGAATGTACCAAGCAGAATTCGATTGGAAATTAATGTATCTATTATTTGAATGCTATAAATTTTAAAGGTATCATCTGAAAGCTTAAACAGAGTTTGAATGGAATTAAAATTAAAGACGATATAACGGTGTCATAACTCCAATTAGTACTAAGGGGAAAATTTGTTGAATGAGAAAAGAATAATATGAAATTGCAAACAGGCACAGACAAAAGTATAAATATTAGATGCATTTAGATTGAACTGCAGTAAATATAAAGTTCGGAAAATTAAAAGAGGGGAACACTATGTAGAAATATATACAGATAATAAGAATTGGAATAGAACCAATAAAAATGAGCATGAATTCGGTTGTGTCTTATGAGAAGTGATAACTGGGACCTATGCTCATTGTCTCAATAAATATGCTTTATCTTGATATTTTTGTTTTTGTGAAAACCCAAATACACATTTTCAAACAAAAACATAAATACAATAAGAATGATTGGTTGGCTTGTTTTCATCATAGTTATGGCACGAATAACAACAATACAAACTACACAACATAGTACTTGTATACAACAACAATCCGCTAACACATCAATACTGTTATACTAACTATCCAATTGACTGATGAACTAGACATCCTTTCATATAAACAATTATCCCACTATTCCCTTCAAACAACATCGCATGCTTGATGAGGAAGCCTTGAGTTTATGCTCACAATCCAATCTCACAATCAACTGTTGTTCCTGCAGCAAGCCATAACACTTTGTCTGGTTGGCAGACAAAGCAAATAGAACTCCAAAATACTCAGTTAAGCTTGTTGGAAATGACCAGCCAGCGAATGACACAACCTTACAAAACTTTTCCTGCAAATCCATTATCTTCATTTACTCTCGCCCCAACACTCATTTCCAACAGCCCCAAATACTCTTATTATAACTTGGGCATCATCAACTAGAGTATGTAGACAATACCCAAAATTAGACTATATTTTGTCTTATATTCATGTCAAAATCTCCACAGTTCAGCTTTTCAACACAAAGACATGGCCAGGATCCTGATTGTGGAACAGATCATCGACGCTCTTGACAATTACAGGTCAAGCAAAAACAGAAGAAGAAAGCAAATCGAGCTTATCACATACCAATTCTGATACCTATCACACCCATTTATAAGGCAGAACATGAGCAGCTCAACTTTAAAGTCATTGATAAGAACCAGAAGAAATTTGAACTGAAATCAAAAACATTGCTAGATTGATCGTGAAACAGAGGATTGCCCCGCCAAAGACCGCTCCCGCAGAACCAACGCACGTGATGTCGATCTGAAACAGATGGAGTAGACATGCCAAGAGTTCAGCACCAGAAGCAACTTACAGACAACGATTTCGAGAACAGCAGCTTTAAAATAGACCAAGAAGCAGCCATTACTACCACAGTCATAAACTCGCCACCTCAGAAGAAAGTATACAAAAACAAGGAAGGACTTTCCAACCAAGACTCACTCAGCACGATGTCCAGCCTTGCACTTCAGTATCGCGTACATGCACCAATAACCCACATAGGAACTAATTCAAAGCAAGCATCATAGATAACGACCTACTATGGCGAACAGCCTACTTACCTGAATGTTGATAATTAGAGATGTTCTTGATCGCTTACAGATCCTCCCCTAGTAACACCGCCCCCCCCCCCCCGCGACTCGCTCCACCTGGGTGCCGGCCCCACCTAGCACGCCACAATGGTGGGCCCCCATGGAAATACCATTCTAGCGCCTGGTCCACAGAAGAAATTTGACCCCACAAGCAATTTAGATCTGGCCGCGCGTTTTGCACCTCCCCCGCGATCTCCGGCGGCGACCCACCCCACCCCAGAGTCGCGCCCACTGAGCATGCAGCGCGCCCAACCCAGTCCTTACCACCCGCGGTGGTGGCAACAGGCAGCTCCTCCCCACACCATTCCTGACCCACTGCCAAACTGCAGCTGGGATGTTGCAGGCAGCAGAACACACATCTACCTCCACATGTGCTCAGTGTGAACCTGCCTTTCAATCTGTCAGAGCACCGGGTGCAGCTTGGCTGACATCCCTCCTGCCCCATCTCTCGGTGTTCTCTGGCAACTGCCAAACCGCCTGCACGGTGTCTGGAACTGTAGCACTACCCACACCCCCCACCCTCTGGACGTCGGCCTCATACCCACACGCCACCCTACATCCAGGGTCTGTTCCTACTGACCGCCTTAGAAAGCAAGATAACACATCGCACACCAATTTACTGTCGGCCCCTACGGAAGGTCATCCTTTGCAAGAATGATCTGAGAAGTGCATCTCCACTGTACCCTAAAAAAACCATTGAACATATAGGCGAGGTTAGAGGTCTTAGATAAGCTAGAGGTAATATATTGTTTGCTATTACCATAACGGCTCTAATCTAAACATACTCGCTCGCATGAACATGGCCTGTCTATAGATACGTCATCCGATCTAGAACTCTGCGCACACCTGACGATTGACAGCCACCACAGCAAAACCTTACTTGGCCACAACACACATTCCATCCCATACCAAAGCACACAATATGATATGTGCTATCCTGGATGACAGCTGCACTACCTGAGCCACTTGTGTGGTTGTAGACTCTGTTTCATGCACCACTAGAAGTGAAAGCACACCGCCAGCATTCAAAAGTGACCAAACATCAGCCGAAGCCCTAGAAACTGAGAAGCTGGTCCTTGTGTCAAACCTTGCAGAACCACTCCTCCTTATTGGGGAGTCTTGCTAACTGCCTTGCCTTTCCACCTATTGTTCTATTTCCATTTGCACAACAGCAATGTGAAATTGATTGTCAGTGTTGCTACCTAAGTGGACAGTTTGATTTCACAGAAGTGTGATTGACCTGGAGTTACAGTACACTGTGTTGTTTTAGTGTTCCCTTTATTTTTTTGAGCAGTGTGTGTGTGTGTGTGTGTGTGTGTAATTAATTTATATTTAACATAAAAGAATATTAAATATATTAGCTTTTAAAAAATCATATTAGTGGTCCTTGGGATTTAAAAGTATGAGTTTGGTGGTCCTTGGTATCCAAAAGGTTGGTGACTCCTGCTTAGAAGATATTCCCTGTGAAAACCTTTAGCACTAGAAGATGAAGTTACATCAGCATTCTGTCCATTTTTCAGTCAGAAAGTTATAGAAACTGATAGACTTTGTAAGGATTTAACTATATCCACAAATCTGGAGAACAATACAATTGAAACAGATTGGAAGAGGTCAGGCTATACTCTAGCAAAACAGACTGATACCAGGTCGGCAAAGGAGTCAGGGAAGGCTATATGTTCTCCCTTTATTTTTTCAACCCATATGTTGAACATATATTGTGGAAAGCTGAGTTGTAAGAAGATGAGTGTGGTTTTAAAATTAGAGGAAGAACCATCAATAACTTACACTGATTACATAACTCTGACAACTGAAAATGTAAATCAACTGCAAGCTCTAGTAATAAAAGTCAAAAAGCACAGTGAAAAAATGGAACTAAAATTAAATATAAAGAAGACAAATTAATGACAACAGGTATAGCAATCAGCCTTAGAATTGAAAATGAACATACAGTACTGGAGTGAGAATAACTTCTGTCTTTTAGGGTTGACAACCAAGTAAAGGAATTAGGCAGTCAAGGAATACACTGCCAAATAAAATTAATATAAATCTGCATAATATAATCTTTAATAACAAATATTGTTCTTTTTTTAAAAAAAATACATTGCCAACTAGCACTTGTATGAGTAGCAATGAAGACTTTGGAAAAGATGTTCAGAAACTGGGATGTATCTACACCTAAAAAATATCAGAATTGTGCAGGCAATTATTTCCCTTGTAACATTCCTATGGGGCAAAAGTTGGACCTTGGAGAAGCAGGATAGACTGACTAGATTGGGACTCATCAACAGTCAGTACAAATGTGATGGCATATAACCATCAGGAAATGAAGCATCTATGCCAGTCAGAATAGACAAATTGAGCTACAAGGACAAATTGTCTGCATATAAAGAATTTTCCTTGAATGTACATAGTTCAATATTTTCTCTGATTTTGATATATATGTAGGGCATCTAAAACCGACCGCCAATCTTCTTGCCATGTGTCAAAAGTGCTATTTTCTGACACGCTCATGGTGCAGCAGCTCTCCTCCAATATGCAACTGCAGACACATCTTCTCCTGCAGCTACATCCATGCCCATTTCACCTTGGGTTGGGGACTGCTTCCTTCTTTTCAGAAGAAACCTCCCCAATAAAGCTTGACAGTCCTTTGAATTACAAGGCACATCTCAGGCCTTGTGCTGGATCTTTACCTCCCTGAAAACACTGGCTCCTGTATGGTAAGGACCAGTGCACTTCTAAAGAGTTCAAGAATCTTAGCTGGTGTGGTAGCTGCTTTTTCCTCCTTGTTCCTACATAGAAATATGCAACATGGCAGTGGCATTTTATCTATTTACACAGTATTCTGCAAACTGCATAGAACACGTTCAGATGCTTCTGTGATTTGCTGCCATGATTTCTTGGTAACAATTACCAATTTGGAATATTGTGATGGTGAAACTGAAGAGTGTTGACCCTATTGTCCTGTATCTTACTGACCTGCCTACTGGAAATGGATGGATGGATGGATAGATAATGATAGATAGATAAATAGATAGATAGATAGATAGATAGATAGATAGATAGATAGATAGATAGATAGATAGATAGACAAACAGACTGACAGATATACAGTAGATGATGATGAAGATAGATAGATAGATAGATAGATAGATAGATAGATAGATAGATAGATAGATAGATGTTGATAGATAGGCATACAGACAGATATAGATGAATGATGATGAAGATAGATGATTAGATAGCAGATAGATAGATGATAGATAGATAGATAGATAGATAGATAGATAGATAGATAGATAGATGATAGATAGATAGATAGATGTAAATAGATGATGATAGGTAGGTAGGGGGTAGTTAGTTAGTTAGGAAGGTATGATGAGAGAGAGAAAGAAGGAGGGAGGATGGGGGAGATAGATGATAGATACACTTGCACTGAGGTCAAAGTTTCCATCCTAGGAACCTGCTGACAGTCATCCAGATAGATAGATATAGATAAATGATGATGATGTTGACAATTAGATAGCCAAAAGATCATCTATTTTTCCATTCACATAACTTTACAGTCTAAATCCCTTCTTACCTACTGATGTAGAGTAAGATAGATAGATAGAATTCTTTATTGGCCAAACGTGATTGGACAAACAAGGAATTTGTCTTGGTGCAAATGCTCTCAGTGTACATAAAAGAAAAGATACATGAGTCAAGAATCATGGTACAACACTTAATGATAGTCATGGGGTACAATAAGCAATCAAATCATACAAGGAAACAGTCAATATAAATCGTAANGGGGTACAATAAGCAATCAAATCATACAAGGAAACAGTCAATATAAATCGTAAGGATACAAGTGACAAAATTACAGTCATACAGTCACAAGTGGGAGGAGAAGGGTGAAAGGAAGAATGGGAGGATTAATAATAATATTAACAGTAATGCAGACTTAGTAAATAGTTTGACAGTGTTGAAGGAATTATTTGTTTAGCAGAGTGATGGCATTCAGGAAAACACACAAACACACACACAACATATATAGTATATCTTTGTTCACAAACATCCAAAATTACATCTAAGCTAATCTTAATGAGAAACTCTGTCCCTTTTTATCGTCTTTTGTTGCTGCAGCACTGAGACCGAACAAACCTTGGAAAGAGTGAAAAAGAGTTGAATTTTACATACTGATTTGAATAACCTAACCTCCCCTGGTTTCCCCAGGTAGGTACATTAACTAAAGGGTACATCACCTCATATATTCAAAGTTGGATATTATTTAATCAAAACTTTCAGTGCGGGAAAAGTTTCAATAAGGATAAGACTAATTGAGATGTTTCACAGAAATTACAAAGCCACAAAAAAGCAACTGGGGAGGAATACAACATCAGAAACATTTAAAAAACAAATTAGCTATCAGATGCAGCTCTTGCTATCTCTCCATTAGGGAGGACTTGAAAGTGAAATTGTTTGGAAAATTACTCTGAAACTGATTAGGGATTTCTCTATTTCTCTCTCTCTCTCTCTCTCTCTCTCCCCCTCCCTCCCTCCTTCCCTCCCTCCCTCCCTCTTTTTTTCCTCTCCATCCGTGTGTCATCTGGTGGCAGTACCTGACTATCTAAGTTTAAAACCTCAACAGGCTTGAATCTGGTTAGCATTTGCATGAGATTTCCAGAGGAGACCAGGACTTTATGCTAAAAAGAAAAACCTCAGAAGAAGACAAATGAAAACAACTTCTATAGTTCCACAGGAATGTATCTACAAAATCATCAAGAGCCGAGCTTCAATTGAAGAAGCATTAGCCATACAGACACTTCCAAAAGTTCAAAATCTCCTGGTCAACCTGTATGCTTTACTGAATCTTTAGATGAAAAGAAACTGACTCAAACTTTGTACAGTAAATCTTTCTGCAGCAATGATATTTAAGCCAGTTAAAATTATATGGAAATGCAGAAGTTTAGCCAGTCGATTCACAGCTATTCTTTGGGGTTTTCTTCCCATTAATAAGGCTCAAAATTGTGACTAACTTGTCAGAACTGCAATTATCCAGGAGTAAATAACTCTACAGATGATAGGGAAGATTTCTACTCTTCCATCCTCTCTCAGATTGTGCTTGTTGTTCTTTCAACTTCCAATGACCATGGATTCATCTAAAGAGCTTTTGGGAACATTGGAAAATGAAGAAAATAATATGAGGGTTTTTTTTTAAAAAAAAGCACCTCTAAATATTTCTAATTGGCAATTTCACAGTGAGAATATATCTGGTGAATTTAACTCTACATTGGCAACAGGAAAGGCATCCAAACAGTAAACACTCAGCTCCATTTGGTGACCCAGACTCTACCCCCGCAAGGGATTATGGGGTAATTAAAAGAAGATGGTGATGACACATTGTTAATAAACATTTACAAAGAATTGATGATGTTAAGATTTGAAAGGCCAAGAAAAATATTTGGTAAACTGGTTAAGCCCATGTCATACTGCACCAACGGATGCAAAGAGGAAGTAAAATGGACAAAAAAGCTTGCCATCCGTTGGAAAAAGTGAAGTGAAAAGAACATCTGGCCAAATATTAAGCTTGGGGGTGGCATTTTGATGTGAGATTATTTGAAGGCAGAGGCACAGAAAATATTGTGAGGATGAAAGGAAAATGGATTTAACTAAATATCAACATATCCTAAAGGCTAATGTCTCATTTTCAAGTGAAAAAGTTGAAGCTGAAAATAGGTTAGGTATTTCAGCAACATAACAATTCAAACCTATCTCCAAATCAATCAAATCTAAAGAATTTGGAGAAAATGATGTTAAAGGTTCTGGAATGACCTTCCAAGATTTTTTCCAGATTTAGAATGAAAAATATTCCAAAAACAATAATAGAAAAACCTTAGCTGGCTACAGGAAGGATTTTAAGCTATACTTTTTGCTCAAGGAAATGAATTCTTTTTTTTTTTTAAAAAGGATATTTAAACTTGTGTTTCTGTCATCTTCACTGCTTTCTGATTTTAGATTTGGAAACAATTGCAGACAGTAAGTGCAGTATGCAGTCAAATTTGCAGAAAAGGTTCATCTTAAATTGTGTAAACTTCTATTCACTTACAGATATATGGTTATATAAAATTTGACAAGGGATGCCAAAAGTTTTGCCTTCAACTGCATACACATAAACTTACTGTATAAGTCTAGGAGTGTGGGTGTATATATACATACCAACACACCCACAATTGCACAAACTTTTTTTTCTTGGTCTGAATTAGGATATATATTACATAACCGCATCAACAGCAAAGAATCATCTCAAATATTGTGAAATATTTATTTACATACTTGTATTCAATTCCTATTGGTAATAAGCATCAATAAATTTCCTCTCCCTGTTTAAGGAAACATTTATTTTGTGCTTCCAACCACCTGGCTCGGTGAAACTGTTGTATTCATAATTAATATATTTTGATTACCCCATGTATTGGAATCCTGTCTGCATTCCCATATTTCTCAGAGTCTTCTTAGAATGAAATTGTTCATCATTCTACCTACTTTTGACAGGAATCAATATGAGAAATGAATGGAGCTTGCTTCCTGCCCACTAAGGAACCTGTTGATTTGAACCTGAGCTATGTGATCTGACTGGGGTTTTTTTCTTCTCCTCCTGCTGTTGTTCTTGAAGGTTGTTTCAGAACCAAGATGACTTTTGCAAGGATGGATAAGTCTGCCTAATTTGCGTTATCTTTTTACTTTTCCCTGTTTGCAATAGAAAATTATAATTTTTTTCAGCACAATAATCCTAATGTAGATCAGTTGCATCACCATCTAAAGTCTATTTTATAAGGTAATTTTTCAATATTATTTACATGAATATATGCACAGAGGGATTCATTCACATTAGATATTTTGGGTGAAGGAAGAATAGTTAATCATTTCACTGCCCAATGTTTCTTTTCTCGTTCCTTGGATATGAATTAAGACTTGCTGGAGGAATGCTGATAGATATTTCAGCAAAGAGCTGGCAAATGGAAAAAGAATGAAACAATGCAAATTGCATCCTTGTAGCAGCTTTTTGAATGAAAGAGACTAAATTCAAGACTTAAAGTCACCAAGCCAAGGAATAATGTGTGGTTTTAATCATTCAAAAATTGTCAGTTATGTTTATGAAATTTTGCTATGAAAAAGTGGCATTTGGGTTTGCTACTAAGAATGCATTGCTTGCTGTGCAAGAAAATTTAAATCTGGTCTTTCTAATAACATGAATTTATTAACATTTGAACATGTAGATTGATTTGGGTGATGTCACTGCACAGATGTAGGAAATGAAAAGGGTCCTTTGTAAGTGCAATCTTGTGAAAGTGGATGACGATCATGATGTCAGTGATATTCCACATTTCAAAAATATTTCAGTCTTTAAAAGATCAGATAAACATTGACACAAATGGTGATGTTGGTGTCACAGGATTAAGTATCCCAGAAAAAATAAAAATGTGGAAATGTGAAATGTGGAATATCATTTGGAAGCCTGCACTCTCAAATAGAAAGATCTCCACACCACAGGCCAGGCAAACACCTGAGCACAAACAGAC
>BHFT01064365.1:0-41893 GCA_004320025.1 Laticauda laticaudata | reverse complement strand
ACTTCCTTACAGGCCCGTTCACCCCACTGTCCTAACTGGATTGCAAAACGTTTAAAAAGGACCACAGCAGACGAGAAAAATGTTCCATCCGTTGCTTATCCACCTCCAAAAGGGGCAAAATTTGCATAACCAGATGTGGATAACACGAAAGGAACGGACGGGGGAGGACGCAGACGATGGAAAAGCGGGATGCAGACGGAAGCCCTTTGCGGATTGAAGCGATGCAGAGCGGGATAAAAGCGGAGATGAGAGAGCAGAAGGATGTGGTGCAGGAAGTGCAAATGCTGGGAGGATGCTAGATGCGTAGAGGATGCAGAGCGAATGCGTAGCGGATGATGCAGATTGCGATTCTGCATCCACTTTCATCCTTGTCTCCGGTCTGTGCTACTACGCGTGTCCGTTCGCTTCTCCCTGCGTCTGTTTACCACTGGAACGGATGTTGAGTTGCGCGGCATGTGCGCAGCGGCATGCCTAAGCGAATATAGCAGGAGCGTAATTGGATGCGCAGAACGGATGTCCCCGTTATGCCTAAGCCATGCAGACGGCATGCATTGATCTACATTTTCCGCTCAAAAGTTTTGAAGCAGCTTCCAAAACGTTCTGAGCGCAGATGAAAGTCAAATAGACGGATGCTGGACGGAGTACAGAGAGGAAGCAAACGGCAGGCATGTGAGTTACAGAACGGAAGCATCGCGTTAACCAACGGATGGCACAGGTGTTTTCTCCGTTTTACATCTCTTTCCATCTTTGGTGCAGTGTGGACAGGGCTTAACCATAAAACAGCCTCAGACATCGCGCTCATACAAATTTTTGAAAATTATGCTCCATGGTTTGATTTCCCCCCCCCCTCCAGTAAGCTTGGAAATTATCAGAATGTTTGGCAGATTGTCAAAATGAGAGAAAAAGGAATTCCTTGTTTAAAGATCTGTCTTTAGGGTTAAAACCTTAAAGGGACTATCTTTACATTTAGATTACTTGCTGCCAGCTTTTGAGAAATAGAGCTTGAACTTTAAGAATATTTTAATTAACTTCGAATGTTTCTTCTGTACTGTTTTCGTTAAATCAGTTTTAAAATAAAAGATGGCCTTGCAAAACATGGCAAATTCCATATAACCTTAGCAAAGTAGCTCAGGGATACTTCTCCTCCAGCTTGCATTCGAGGAGCCCAGGATGGGTTGACTCCTTCCCTGCTTGAACGTTCATTTAGCTGAGTCCTGTTACTAAGATATAAAAAGCCATGGAAGCAGACCCCAGTCCTATATTGACTCAGCTTCCATTTTCAGTCAGATATTGTGTCTTTGAAAGCTTGCTTCTAGATAAGCAGCTGGACCAAGCGATCTTCAGATTGCCTTGAAATTCCTTCGTTATATCAGCAAGTTGGGTAGCTCCAGCATTGCTAAGTCAGCCTGTTCAAGCAGTTGGGCAGCGTCTGTTAGACCTTTCCCACGCCTGCTGTGATGTGGTTAAAGAAGTGTTGATCGATAAAGCCCGTCAGTTCCAGCTCGATTGCAGAGTGCCCTTTGGACTGACTTCCACTCAGGCTCTTATATCTAGCCTTAAGGAGAAAATTCTTCAACTCGAGCCTGTTTCCCATAGTCACGGAAGGTGAGCCAGCCAATTTTTGTAAGCCATGGGCGCCAATTTATACCCTAAGGGCCTTTATATAAAAAATTACACACAGTTTCTTTCCATCGTGAGAGCCGTTTATTCTTCAAATGGAGCAAGATTAAGGGTCAGGAAGAGTTCCTCCCCCCCCCCCCAGTGGAACAGTCTCTTAAGCCAATAAGAGAAAAGGATGTTGTAGCAACACAGCCCAATCAGTCCAGAGGGCTAGGTAGTACTAAAATCAGAGCGTAAGGCTCTAGCCCCTTAAGAAGGCAATTCTCAGGCTGAGTGAGTGATCAGGCAAAGGTGCAACATGCAGCCCCTAGAGAGCAGTTCAACAGAAAACTAATTCACAGAAGGAGTGAACTACAACATGTTTCAGTGATACCTGTGGCCCCACCAGCCTCCCAGGGCAAGGAGAAAATTATCTATAGGCCGTTTCCATCCTCCATCATGGTTCCTGAGGCTTTTTCCAGTACAACTGATCCTCCAGCATCGAAGCAGATTCTGGGCCTTATTTCCCAACAGGCTTCTGGCCCTATGCTCCTTCCCCTTCCTCCAGGCCTCGAACCTCTTCTCAATCAAGGCCGAAGCTACCTTCACTCCCTTTACGCACAGCCTTCGGCCTTCTGCCCTACCTTTGAGCATAACCAGGGGATAATCCAAGATGTTGTCTCTTTGGCTATTAGGCAGGATTTGGCTGAAGGCTCGAGAAAATCCTTGCTAAGATTCAGGCCCTTCTCCTTCTCAATTATAGTTGGCCTCATTCACCCTGATTTCACAGGCCCAGGACCTCAGGAGTCCATCTTCTCCACCAGAATGGGAGGAGGATGATAAGGAGGAAGGGTGCTTCACATGCTGACACAGTTAGTTTACTCCTCTCGTGTCGAACATGAAAGAGGGTGAGAACTTTGACCACAAATCTTTCAGAGAAGAGGACTCCTCACCCAGTAGCAGACATTCTCTTCAGGCCATTACTCAGTATGGCCATGGCTCACTGCCAAGCCATGTCGCCAGAGGAGTGGTCCCGAAGCCACAGAGTGAATCCCTCTACCAGCGTAGACTACATTCTTCTCCAAGCCGTAGTGCATTGCAGGGGTTTTGGCCTTCTCCCACTTTGTTCCTGGACATGAGTCCCTTTCGCCATGGTGCACTTCCCCTCAGCAGGTCCTCGCCATCTTCTCTGATATCAGCGTTTCTATAACATCAGCGCAAACCTGGAACAATTCCCTGAGCGTGGCCTTGCTTGTTTGACATTCCAAGGTTCTGGCCTCATTCCCATTTTCGCACTCGTCACGTGGCATCCCATATGGTGACTGTCACCAACTCCAGAATAGATTGCCTTACATTTCGACCCTTCGGCCTCACCAGGCTTAATGAGATTATCGCCCAAGTGGCAGAAATTCATGTTAGATTGGCCACTCTCAAATTCCACCAAAATTTGCGTATCCTAAGGGCCAGCGAATCTTCAGTAGCAGCAAGAAGACTGTTTATGGCCTCAGAAATTGGCAGGCGGATAGTCACGCCGTAAATGGAAGCTGGTTTCAGTTCCATTCCCGGGCGATAAGCTTTTGCGATGCTCTTGGAATCTTATTCATCAATCGAAACCAGAGATAGACGTAAAATGTTCTCTCTCCTCTGGCAGAGAGAGCCGAACTATCATCCAGTCTTCTTACTACTGTGTAAACACCCTTCGGGAGGGGGTCCGTTCCTGCTGTCTGCTCAATAAGTCTCTCCATCTCCCCACCCATCAGAGGTCGCCTAGGCCTTGTATTTGCCCTCCAAAGTGGGAGGATGTTCCATACGGCGGACTGCTGGCTCACGTCACCCTATTAGCTCAGATTACCAATTGGAATTCCAAATGCACACCTCCAAAAAAAATTTTTGATCATGATCTGTGTGCTTCTCGGACCATGTCAAGGCAAGGACCTCATGGAATCAGAGCCATTTCAACTCCAATGAAAATCCAAAGCTATTCAATAACGCTGTTCCCTCCTCCTACAATGGGGACGGTGGCTTTATTCTTTCGCTTTTCATTGTTTCCAAAGCCTAGGAGCGTAGCGAACCAATCCTGGGGATTCTAATAAATTTCTCAAACCAATTTGTAAAATACAGGCTATATTAAAATGCCAGAACTCTGACATTCTATTTTGCGAGAGAGCATTCAGAGGGTGATCTTCCTCTCTTCCACTGATCTCATGGAGCTACTTCCAACATCCCCATTTGGCCTCATCATCGCCAGTTTTCCATTTCTGTTATCAGAATACGCCATTACCAGTAATTTGAGCCACTTCCCTTCAGCCTCTCATCGGCTGCCAAGGTGTTTTCAGAAGTTGTGGCAGCATTGATGCATCTCTGCTTTCTGTTCCAGTGAGGATCCAAATGCTACTTGACCATTTGATTTCTGTCCTCCTTCATCAAGCAAGCCGCGCGGGATCTGCAAATTACCCTGTCATATCTCCAGAGCCACGGATTTTTTCCTCTCCTGTCACTCTTATTGGTTCCTTGCTTCCCTTACCAATTGAGCAGGAACCAGCCACCATCGATCCAAGGTCCCACTTCCGGAACAAATCCGGAGATCTTGCTTCAATTGATGGTGTTCCCCATTAAATGCGGAAGGGAACTGCCTTATGTCAGTGTCCCAGACAGCTAGTGATAACCACTATTGAGCCAGCCCGTCCTGGGTGGGTTCCCATAAGCAGGCAGATAGCTCGGGACCTTGGTCCAGGTCAGAGCAGGGCCATACCCATAAATTATTGGCTAGAGCTCAGAGCCATTTTTTCTAGCTCTCAAGCATTCACGTACTCACTGACCGGCTCTATGGTTCTAGTCCTATGGACAACATGGCGACCAACTTTGGTTCCTTCGATTGTGCCAAAAAAACTGGAGTGGGGGGGGGGAAATGAGTCCGAGCCCTCATATGAGAGAGCTTCTACATTTGGGGTTATGGGCCAGTAGCAAACACCGTTGGTGAGTCTCGGTGGCACCACTTCTCCGGGTCATCAACAACTCCCAGGCCGCACTGGGCTTCAGGCAGGAGCCTTATTGTACCAGGCAGAATCGTCTATCCTCCTTCTCTTGTCAGTGACCTCTTCCTCAGATTTGAATCGGAGGTGATCTCTCTCCACTCCTCAAATTGTCCCAGATCACCGGATCTTCACCAGGTTTTCCTTCCAGGAGCAAGAGGACCAATCCCTTCAGAGCAGTGTGGCCCAAAAGTCTCCTCTATGCCTTTCCCCCGCTCCCTCATGTCGCAGTAATTCGGCAAAGATGTGGAGGATAGCGAGCTCCTCGCTCCTGGCACCTATTGCCACGGACGCCCTGCGTTTGTACCGGTCATTCCGTCGGTGACTTCTTCTTGGAGGATCTCAGCCCTATCTAATATCCCTTCATCAGGGTTGCTGCTCCACCGAGCCCCAGTGGGCTCAAAGCTGACCATGTAGACTTGAGCCGCAGCAGCTAAGGATGGGCTGATCTTCCTGAAAGAGTCATCATCACTATCCTGGCACTTGCAATCCTCCCAAAGGCACATCTATGATTGCCACTGGAAGGCCGCTTCCCGATGGATCTTTGGGAGGGTCTCTCCCCCCCCCCCTTTAGCAGTTGCAGAGGATTCTTAGATTCCTTCAGCCATGACCTGGAAAAGGTTGGCCCCAAACACCTTACGCAGGAGGTGAGGCCCTCTCCTCAGTTCTTTCATGGGTGTCACTTTCCTTATCCCATCCCTTTCAGGTCGAGGAGGTTTTTCGAACAGGGGCATTCCAAACCTGCACCCTCTGGTGGTTCACAGTATCCTTCCTCTGGGATTTTTGTGATTCTTTATGGGTGCCCTTTACCACAAGCCCCTTTGAACGCCTTAGAACAATTGTCTCTCCGTCTTCCTATTCTGAAGGTAGTGTTTCCCGTTTCCACACTTCAAGCCAGGTGGGTAATCGAGCTTCGCTGCCTTTCCATCAGATAGATCTATGTGTTTCCTTTCACGATGTAGTGGTTGTCCTCAGTCTGGACTACCTATTTATTTCAAGGGTATAACACCGTTTCACAGGTCCAGGACATTATGTTTGTGTGGCTTCTGCCCTTTCCCCACCATGACTTAAGAGCACAGTGGACTTGCTAGATGGGTAGGCTCTTAGATATACATTAAGATGCACTCCTCCTTCAGTGAATCAAGCTTTTTCCTTTCCCTTCTCCTCGTGGGCACAAGGCCTTTCGTACTATCAAGCGACGGGTCAGAACGCATTGGCAGGCCTACAAAAGCTCGCCCTCCAAAGCTGCACAGCCCAGTTCCCTAAGGTCTGACAGCGCACTCTATTTCCAGAAACGCGGCCCACTTCGGCTGCCGGGGCGAACTCAAGCACCTTGGTGGAGTTTTGTCCGTGCAGCACACATTGGACATCTTCATCTGTCTTTCACTCAGATACTCCGTCTGGATGTCTTTGCACTCGGCAACTGCAGCCTTCAAGCAGGATGGGGTGCTTCAACGATGTTTCAACAGTCGGGGTGTGCTGACGAGACCCACGTGGACATGGCAAAGCTTTGATTGTCCCATCCTGGGCCTCTCGATGCAGCATTGAGGAGAATGCGGCGTTGATAGAAAGTTTCCCTGAACACCCTTCTATCTATGCTGCAGAGAGCCCAGCCCCTCCCTTGATTCGTCCAGAGAGGTTGTCTATCAGTATCTTTAGTTCTTTCAACACGCTTCAGTCTGTCAAAGTATCTTCACCAAGGCTGGGAGGTCTCTTCCTGGGGCTGTTATATCTTATGCACAGACTCAGCCAAAATTGATGTCATAGAAGGAGTCAACCATCCTGGGCTCTCTCGCCAGGCATAGATAGAGAAGGCGTTCAGGATAACTTCTTACCAATGTCCATGTTTCCTCTGGAAAGATCATAAAAAACAGAATCAAAGATCCAAAAACAGAAGGTGCACTTTGCTTGCCGACTATTAATTAAAAATGCAAGTTTCACATTGTGCTTTAAGGTTCACGTGAAAATCGAAAACTGAGGCTTGTGCAAAACAATCATCTGCTTCTATCGATAGTTTGCACAACACACTTAACCAAAATGTGGCTGATAATTAGCAGTGTGCCAGTGTATGCGTTCTTATCTCACCCAATTATAACATATTGAAGTGCAGGTTCTCTCTACAATGTATTTAGGACACATGTCAGTATGTCAAAGCCTCAGGATTTGGTTGAGGAAGAAGTCACACAATGATGCAAGTCTTAGTATAGCTCTAACATAGTTTAACCCCCTTTCCTCAACAGAACTCCTACAACGAGGAACAGAAAAAAATCAAGCTCCACCCATATAAGAATTTCTTAAATATATGAACCAGGAATCAAAAGGTTGCTTACCCTGCTTAGCAGGTTGTTTGAACTTAAGACTCTGGCCAGGGAAAGAATCCAAAAACATATCTGGTTCAGAGTATTACATGCAATGTAATGATTCTGAGCAGCAAAATTTTGACAAGGGAAAAGTATTGCATGGTGGGAAGAGATGTAACATTCTATCCTATTTCACCTACTAATAATTACAGCATGAAGTGGGTGAATTTTACAATATTCCTCCAAATTAAAGATAAGCCAGGACCCTCTCCCTACTGTACACTGAAAAGAAGACCTGTGCGGTATAATGAAGCTGCAGAGCAGAATTAAAACAAAGCAAGAATAAGGTGGAGCTAAGCCTACACAAGGGCAAAAATAACTTTAATCACTGAACATAATCACTTCTCCCA
Source organism: Laticauda laticaudata (assembly GCA_004320025.1). Classification (NCBI taxonomy): domain Eukaryota; kingdom Metazoa; phylum Chordata; class Lepidosauria; order Squamata; family Elapidae; genus Laticauda; species Laticauda laticaudata. Next base: position 34,552 of record BHFT01064365.1, on the reverse strand, counting down.
CACAATAGACTTGCTGAAAACACATAAAGACAGAGACTTATTTCTGATTTTAAAAAATCACATTCTTTTGTATACATTCACTTGTGTTTCCTATATACTAAACCACTCACGTTTGAAGTGACCTAGAAGATAGCTTCATTCCTGCACAATTAATAAAGTCAAAAGCAATCCTGTGGTTGTTCAGTAAAACCCTCACATACTCAAGAACTTGTCTAACTTTCTCCCTCAATATGTTAGATTTTATTAATCTTTTTGAAATAGCAGTCTCTTTCTGCATATAAAGAAGTACAGTCTAGATTTCAATTTAATCAAAAGTATAATGTAATCAGATATAGAATCATTAAATGGCATCACCAGTAAAGATAATTTTATTATATTTATTTATTAATTCACATATCATGCCTTTTATTATTTTATAAATAACTCAAGGTGCCCAACATACCCAATACTCCTTCCTCTTCCTATTTCCCCGCAACAACCACCCTGTAAGGCAAAGTCACATATCTGTCTTTCATGCCTAAGACAGGACTAGAACTGACTGACTCCATGTTTCTAGTATGGTGCCTTAACCACTAGACCAAACTTGCTTTCCATTATTTGTTTGTTTGTTTATTTGTTTGTTTAAATTAATATCTACTTTGGAAAAAAGTATCCAGATGACACCAGGGTCCTGTAAAAGATTTCCTCTACCTCTCAGTCCTTACTGCTGAAAAAGTTTTTTTGATATTTGAGTGTTTTCCTCTACGGAAAACTGCAAATAAATAAATTCATATATGCATAACATTGCAATACACTTGGGATCACTCATGGTATATCTTCACAGATTATTGTTTTGATTTTTAGGAAAGAGAAAATGTATATTCAGTACACATTTGAGACCTGCAAATCAATTTACACCTATGACTTCATGTTGCAAACTCCATGAGATATATATACTTACTGTCAATATAAATGTCAACTCTGGAATGAAACCATGAATCAAGATAGGGCTATGTACATACAGTATGTTAGCTAAGAGGCAGCAAAATGATTGCCTGGAAAAGGGTAGATAAAGCAGATACAAGTTATCATAAGTAAGGAACGGTTCAAAAATTAGCTCGAAGATTAATATAAATAAAAACTCTGAATGGTATGGGAGTGGAAGAGTTAGAAGAAAGTTCTCACAGTTAAAACAAAGTATCAGAAATACAAAACCAAATGACTATCGAACTATCAGCTGATCAATTTATTTAGCATATGGCATATCATACATAGACTAGCAATATATATTAAGATTTCACCTAGGTTAGTAAATCACAATTAAAAAATGTTAAAAAGATAGATCCTCAAATACGAATATCAAACACGATGTGATCTACAGGTTGATATGGGACTTCACAGTCACACTGAGGGGAGGATAGTAACCTCCATTTTACACAGTGTGTCCTGACAAGACGCTATCTGAGGTGCAAATCCTATTCAGGATTGTCCATTGCTAGCATGATAGTTCAAAGCCTGGCACCTTTTTTGTGGGATCATTTATTTGTCTTCATATGTCTGGGTGTTCAGCGACCAATTTGGCTTTCCATTGGGAATCGATATTAAAGTTGTTGGGCAGATGTTGTGCAAATGCCAATGGGGGTGTCCTGGATTTGAGTTTTCTGCCTGATAAATGACAAAATCCTACAGCACCAGTAGTAGTGAGTTGTTCAAAATTTTTCTATAATCTCTCACATTTTGTCTTTATAAAGCTGGCCGTGTTATATGGCTCAGAACAGGACTCAGCGTCAGAGTGGTTTTAAAGCATCTGCTTATAATCCTCAGGGTGTTGATGACTCTGGCATCTAACTTACCAATGTGGCAGCTGTGAAGCCATATAGGGTCACAGCATTTTGCTTAGACCAGCCTTAAGCCTGATGACCTAAAGATGGCAGCTCCCCTGAAGCTCCCCATTTAGTTTTGCATAATTTCTGGAGTATGTTTTTCCTAATCATCAGTTAATTAACTATAAAAAGGATCAAAATGACAAAAGTTGGTATAACAGCTAGGGCAGTGGTTACTAACCTTTTTGGGCTCCTGTGTCAAAAATTGTTTGCATGCTTGTATACCAGCACCCAGAAGGCAATGCATGTGCCCCCCCACAACCCCTGTGCATGTGCATGCAATCCCTCCCCCCGCCACCTCCTTACCTGCACTGTGCCTCACAGCTGATTTTCGGCAGGTTTGAGGCTTCTTTCAGTTTCCCAGAGGCTTGAAAAAAGCCTCTGCAGGCTTTGCATGCCGAATAATAGGCCAGTTTCATCCCTTTCGGTATGACAGGAAGTGACAAAACAGGCCTATTATTCAGCCTGCAAAGCCTGCAGAGACTTTTTCAAACCTCTGGGAGGCCAAAAAAGGCCTCAAAGCAGCCAAAAAATCAGCTGTGAGGCGCACGCATGCGCAGTGAGGTAAGTTTGCCTGCGGCTCGCATGCCAACACAAATGGCTCTGTGTGCCACCTGTTGTGACTCAGAGGTTTGAACCTGCTTTGTCAGAGGTCGAGGACTTGGTCAGTGAGGAAGAGGATTTGGCTCTGAGGTTTGAGCCTGCTTTGTTAGAGGATTTGGAATTGCCTTCCTCCCCAGGCCTTTCCTCCTCGGCAGGATCTTCCTCCCTGATTGTACCTCAGGTGTCGGCAGATAATCAGGAGAGCGTATCAGAGCCTCTAACTGAGGATAAAGCTGAGGAATATTGGTTTGATGCGAGGCAAAGACGCAGGCAAAAGTGTGAGATGCAAAGCAAAAAGAAAGGAAAAATCAGAGACTGAGATGAGAGACTGACATGCCCCACAGGGAATAAAAGTGGTGTGTTAGCTCTGGGTTCTTGTTCGGGACAATGTGTTAACTAGTGAGAGAGGCTTCGTTGGATTCTGTGTGCATCGACAGCTTTTGATTTATGTTCCTGCTCTCTTAATCAAACTTGGCAGACAGCTTGTGTGAGACTGCCAAGAACATTCTCAGTTCAAGTAATTTAACCCGGTAATTCCTGGACTTGTTTGCTTATTTGTGTTTTCAGTTTGAAATTTGGACTTATTACTTTGTTGGTACCGATGAGACATAACAGCCACCTGTGCCATAGGTTCACCATCACAGAGCTAGAGTTTCTAGATTTAAGAATATATTACAGTTGGTCCTTGACATACAACTTTAATAGACCCTGCTAATTACAGTTTTATGTCGTAACAGTCTTAAAGCAGGTCACCACTTGACCAACTCTATTTTACAAAACTTTTGTTTGTAATGGTCGTTAAGTGAATCCAGCAATCATTCAGCAAATGCCACACTTGTAAAGCAAATGCTGTGGTCATTAAGCAAAACCATTGTTCACTATGGGGTATTTTTCCCAAAAACTGGAAGTAAAGACCGGTGTTTGGGGAAAAAAATATAAATCACAGTCTTGCAACACTGGGATGCTGAAAATGCCAGTAAATGCGGGCCAGTTGCACAGCACTCAAAATGTGGTCATGTGATAATGGGGGGGAAAGGGGGGATGTTCAGCTGTCAGAACGTTTGGGTATCCACTGCAACTTTGAATAGTTACTAGGTGACTGGTCTTAAATCAAGGACTACTTGTAAACTGTATGAAAGGTTTGACGATGGAAAACTCTGTAATCTGCTTCCTTTAATTTCCAAGTGACTGTTCCTTACACAATGCTACCCTGCTTTATTTCATTGCATACTATCCTCTTATTAATTGTTCTTTAATTTCTTGAGCGCTCATGTTAAATAAAGTGTTCTCATATTTACAATCATAAATCACAAAGGAGGCAATTGGTTCAAAGTTCAGCATGTCCCAATTCCTGCACAAGCTCAACAATCTGCTGCTCAACAACAGTAATTTAAAATATTGGCAGAAAGACAGATGCACAAAGAAAGTAGAATTTCAGCACATAACTTTTGAGACTGCAGAGGCTGTTCGTGAGAAAGACTAGCAATCTTATAGATATTTTGTGAAGGACATGAGTCAATTACAGACAGAATTCCTAGAATTCTTTTGGAAGGCAAAAGAACATAGCAAAGTCCATCACCAACCAAGCAAAGCCCTGAAAAATTAACCTGCATACATTCACTGTATTAAAAGATGTTTTCTTTCATAGCTTCTTTCTTTAAGAGGGATATTTAATCAGGCACAGTAAACTTCAGCAAGACAAATTACAGAAAGCTATGAAAATGTTAAGTAATACCATGTACATAGAAAATTAAAATTAGAACATTGCACTAATACTGTAACAGAGCATTACCACGTTTCTCCAAAATTAAGACCCAATCGTAAAATAAGCCCTAGAATGATTTTTTCACACATACTCATAATATAAACCCTACCCTCCCCCCAAAAAACTCAGTTAAGATCATCAGCCAGGCAGACACATTTTAGTACCGTATTTTCCCCAAAATAAGCCCTAACTGCAAAATAAGCCCTAATGTGTCTTTTGGAGCAAAAGTTAATATAAGACCCAGTCTTATTTTGGGGGAACATGGTGTTACATTATAACAGCCTACTGATATTATGAAATACTGAGGCTGTCAACCATTATATTATTGATCATAAAAGGTCATTACCTGCTAAAACTTATAAAAAGACTGAATGTGACATTGTGACAATGGCTTCAGAGGAAAGTAACAAATATTTACACTACCACCCAGTCATAAAGTTTCAAGTTTATTTTTAAGCAATTTTACATGATAGATGGGGATGGCGCTGCATATATATGAAATTGAGCCTTACAAAAAGAAAGAGAGGTAGTGTGTGTGTGTGTGAAATGAAACACAATCAGCCTGTCGTATGTTCTGACCCAGCTCCCCAAACACTACAAACCTCTGATGTGAACTCAAAAGATTCCTTTATCAGGAATGCCTGATAAAGCACTGGATTTTATAAGCACTGGATAAAGCACTTTATCAGGCCCTGGACCCAGCTGTTCCACTTCTTCTTCATCAACCACCTCCAGACTTGGGGGCTACTGATTCTCCATCTGTGGGCTGATGGATGGCCCAGGCTCTGCCACTGCCTCTCTCTCTCTGTCAGCTCCATTCCCTCTTCCCCCTCGGAGCTCCCAGGTTGCCCTGATGCTGATCCTGACTCCCATATCTCCTCCTCTCCTCCTGATTTGGCTGCTGGAGGATCTGGCAGCCGACAGGCCGCAACAGTCCATTTGTTGGGACATATCATCTCAACACAACAAGTTTTTTCCTTTGCAGCACAGAATAGAGGAGGTATATCGGACATCCTATTTTCAAGTTTGTCCCACAGCTATTATGTAATAAAAGAATTAAAGCTGGAATAGTCAAAGGGCACAGCTTTGGGACTGTCCATGCTAGCTATCCACACTATTGCTTTCAGCGTTCTGGAAAGTTTTGTGTCCCTTTGATCAATATAGCTAGATACATACCATGTTTCTCCAACAATATGGCCTCCCCCAATAAGAAGTCCCGGCATGTTTTATAGGCATAAAATCAAATTAAGTCACTCCCCCCAAATTAAGGCCTAAATTAAACATGCGAAATGGGGGGAATGGCGGGGGGGCCTTGCCGTTAGGAAGTACTTTTGTTGCATACCCAGATATTGGTGCTGCCTGCGTTGACTTTGGTGTTGGTGGGGCACTTCTTATTGGGAAACCTTCTGCCACCATTGCTTTCCCTTCTCCCCATGCTGCCGGTGTTTGGTGCAGCCACGCACGGCCAGCCAGGGCTCCTCCCTGCAACAAGAGCCTGGTGGAGACACTCGGCTTCAGACGCTCCTGTCGCCACCTTCCCTTCGTCTTCGAAGGCAAAGCCAATTCTTTTAAAAACAATGCCCTACTATCGGTACAACAAAGCCTCCCCTGCCTGAGAGGGCAGCCCAACTCCATGTGGGGAGGCGAATCTCCCAGGACGGCAGCACAGGATCGGCCCACCCCGGGAGAAGCACCCAGCCACCATCCTTGCCTTGCGCCAGGCAGAGCACGAAGAGCTTCACCTTGGGCACCCAGCGCAGCTGACAGGCGGGCCCTCCTGCCCGGTGGCAGAGCTCTCACCAAAGGAGCAAGCACTTCCCTGCCGGGTCCTCCACTTATCCTGCCAGGGCTATGCCAGAGCTGGGCTGGCTGGGCAGAGCTGGGAAAGCGAGCCGCGGGTGTGTGCCTGCCTGCCAAGCGAAAGAGCCGGGCCGACNAAGAGCCGGGCCGACCCGAGCTTGGCTTCCTTCCCAAGTCCCTCCAGCTTGAACCCGAAGGGGCCACCGGGAGAGGCTGCCCAAGGCAGTGATAGCGCCCACCCATCCGCGGACAAGGAGACAAGGCAACGGCAGCGCTGCTTCCCTGGCCGGCGGGTCTGGCAGAGAGAGCCTGAAGCCGCCCGTCTTTTCCACCCCTCACCCAGCCCATCCCCGTCCCCATATATCTCCAAATGCGCCGGAAGCTCCAAATGCTGCAGCAGCCCAGGCATCGGGCAAAGGTGCTCACGCGGCAGGGCTCAGCTCGGAGGACGCAGCACAGGCCATCACCTTGCCTCCCTGTCCACGGATGGGTAGATGCTATCACTGTCTCAGGCGGCCTCTCCCGGTGGCCCCTTCAAGGTTTGGGCTGGAGGGACTTGGGAAGCAAGCCAAGCTCGGGTCGGCCCGGCTCTTTCGATTAGCAGGTAGGCACGCATCCACAGCTCACTTTCCCGTCTCTGCCCAGTCCGCACGGCTCTGGAGTGGCCCTGGCAGGATGAGCAGAGGGACCAGCGGGGTGGCTCTCACTGCCTTGGCGAGAGCTCTGCTGCTGGGCAAGAGGGCCCGCCTGTCGCTGCGCTGGGCACCCCAGGCAAAGCTCTTCGCACTCTTCCTGGCACCAGGCAGGGATGGTGGCTGGGCGCTTCTCCCAGGGTGGGCCGATCCTGCGCTGCGGCACCGGGAGATTTGCCTCCTCCATGTGGGGTTGGGCTCCCAGCCATCTCCGCCCACCCACCCAAGGATGCAAGTGGGGGGAATTAAGTCACCCCAAAAAGACGGCCCAGCCTTAGTTTGTGAGAAACATGATAGATAATGCAAATAATTGCCTCCCATTTATTTTATTTATCTGAATTTAGAGCTCACTCAACTCTAAATGACTCTTGAGTTGTCTATATTTAAAAATGCAAGATAATAAAATGAAATGATAAATTGTACCCTTTCAGAAGGGGGGAAAAAGAGAACGAACAGAAAATCTTGTAGAGACTTGCTAACCTCTACTCCAAGGCCTGCTTCTCTCCCTTGTTGCTTTTGCCTAGCTTTTATCCATTTTGCCAATTAATTATTTATTGAACATTAAAGCAATGCTTAGGGCAAATAATAAAACGAACATGCTATCTTTTTGGCTAGCTAAACTGAATACCATGGATGTTTGCTCTGATCTGAATATGGAGACTGACTGAGAGTGAGCTAGGTTCAAATTAAACTAGAAATTACCCACAATATATTTTCCAACAAAGGGGTTATGGATTCAGCAGTGCCAGAACTAAAGACATAACCCTCACAGTAGGCCAAAACACCCCAGTCACAAAATATCAAAGAATTAATTTTTTCATGCTTCCAAAGCTAGAATAATATTTTTGAGAGTGACAGTTATATTGAGTAACAAAAATCTCTCACTTGAAAATGGGATAGAATAATAGTATTTGAAGCATGAAGATGGAGGCAATATTTGAAAAGCTGGGCTTCTTACACATTTTGGAAATGTTATGTCTAAACGAAGCTCAGGTCAGACCAACATGAAAGAAAAATGCAGATTGTCTTTAATAAAAGGAGACATCTTTATACAGAATGATTTTACAAGGAAAGGAAGTGGGAAAAATGCTTTGTAATGTTCACTCATTCAAAGCGTACTGATAGTCCTTATTTAATTTGGATTGGCAACATCATGAATTGAAGTAGTCACTAAATAAAACCACAACTTATGCTTAGAATCTTATATCAGCTTTTCTTTACAAAAGTAACCGGTAACCTTTTCATCACCATCTTAACATTAATTGAGTGAAGTAGTTGCTAAACAAGGGCTACCTGTATTTGCACCTGTCTCTTAAACAATGAGAAGGAAGTAACTGAGAAATACAAACTTTTTTATACAGAAAACAATTCAAGAATAAAATAAAGAGAATAGGGTGTGATAACAGGAGAGAATATTGGAACTGGACATCTGAAAAATATTTCAGCAACAAAAACATATTAACATGAAAAAAATGTTATAGCCCTGGGCAAGATAGGATTGCAGAAAACAAGAATCAAAACCTAATAATAGGATAAGGCATATTCTGGATGATTCATGGTTGCTTGACTATTTCCAGGGAGAAGCACTTAATAATGTTTAACTAGTTGTCCACAAATCCATTTACCAACAAAAGGTGAAAATAATATTCTGTATGCAATAGCGGAAAACCCATCTATTGGTCTGCATCCAGATATGTTTAGGTGTAAATAGATGGGTTTTCCGCTATTGCATACAGAATATTATTTTCACCTTTTGTTGGAAAATGGATTTGTGGACAACTAGTTAAACATTATTAAGTTTAAAAAAGAAATACATTAAATTGCAAACCCAATTAGAAATAATGATAATCAAATAGGAATAAAAGACTATGTAATTATATAATATTAAAAAATATTTAATTAAACATAACCCAAATGAGCTTTATTTGCATTGTAGTGCAAACTAGCCTAGTTTTATTATTGGCATCCACTTCTATTTAGGAGGAACACAAAAGGATGATGATGATGCACAGTGAGAAGGGACTACTGAAAAGGAGCCAGAGGAATCTGAAATAGGATGGGATTCAGAAAGTGCTCAAACACCAGACCCGCAATTAGAATTAAGATCTCATAAATGTAATAAATGAGTTCCTCCTGGGAGAATGAGCTGCAAAGGATGACAAAGGATAAATCTAATACCAATTCATAGAAAGAGGTCCAATGACTGCCAGCAGCTAAAGCACCAAAGTAGAAGGAAGCTACATGGGAAAAAATACCATCTTTGTACAAAAAATAAAATAGATTCAAACAGAACTACCAAGGGTCAGTCATAGGCTGTAATGCAGTTTTCAAAACAAAGTGTGATGTTCATTAAAATGTGCAATGCATAAAGCTTGTTTAGTAGCATGGGGCCCTACATAAAAATATGGCAAGAATTCCAAAGCTTTTGCACTGTACTTTTACATGTGAACATCAGAATTCTACTATATGTAAGAGTGTTTAGAAAATTACATGTAAAGCATGTAGATATTAAGACAATCTTTCTGCCTGATGACCAGAAAAAAGGAGCCTTATATGTACCATCCAGTAGGTTTTGAAGAACAAGGGAAAGAAACAACTGGTTTGCAAATGGCAAGAATCATTATTTATGCTAATGTGTTCAGTAAAACATGGTCTGATAAACTAATTCAAATTAGAAAACATGGGTTCAGAACTATCCATTGTTTTACTGAAAATGAATGAGAGAAATATATGTAACTAAACCTGTGATATTTCTATTGAAAGAGTAGACAGAATTGCAACATGATATAATTCCAATTCTGCATTTAAGTTAAGAAAAATGTATTCTGGACCTATTTTTCTGGTCTATGTGATAGATATCCATAAATAAGTAAAAAATGATGTAATAATTTGTTGTCAAAGCTGGTACATAGACCTGTGTATTTAAAGTTCCAGCTATTTATTCCAAATAAAGGAAAGTATTGCTTTGTGTTTAAGGCTTTCTGTATGACGTGCATTGAATTATATCATGCGGCACAAGACAATAGCAGAAACTGCATCATTCTGGCATTAAGATGTTACCCATCTCCAGATCATTTTTCTTAAACAAGATTGTAAAATTCAATTTTATTCGATGGTTTTTTTAATCTATGCCAAAGTTTAAAGGGCAACTTCTATCCCTGGTTTCTTGATTCTTTAAAAACTTAGTGTTTCTCCATGACTGTGGCCTCATTATTCTTAAGGCACTGATGAAAATAAGACTAGAGTCAGCTCAGCATATATAGATAGTCTTTGTTAAGTGACCACTGTTGGGATCAGCAAATCAGTAGTTAAGCAAAGCAAACACTAAGTGAAACTGCAACTGTGCTTATGATCATCAGCTTTCCTTCATCTGACAGACCTATAAAGGTCATAAATATGAGGACTAGTCACCAAGTTATTTTTTTCCCTATCATCTTGTAACTACAAGCAGTAGCTGCATAAAGCAGATGCTAAATGGGGACTACCTAAAGTCTGGATTCAATTCTGAATCAATATTTATTAGCTGCTGCTATCCATATATGGTAAAAGTAAAGGCTGCTTAATGTCTGACTTCCTTATTCTATGTTGCATTGCCCACGTATAGTACATATAAAGCAAGATGATAAAAAAAATTAAAAGAAGAGGTCCAATATTTTTTCAGCATTTCTGCATATTTTAAGGTATTCTTTATACTATTATACATATACCTTCACTTCTAAGCAGTGCAATGGCTCAGGATTGCTAATTTACCTAGGGTTAATTTCTTTGAGAGAAATTGGCATTATTTGGCAGCAAAACAATACAGGAAAACCAGTTGTCATCTAGGTGTGGTGACACATAATTTCCAACATGTGATTCATCCACTGACATGGCAAATACATAGTTTCAATTGGAAGAAGGGGGTACCATAATTCTCTGACTGAACTAATAATTCAAAACTTAACAATTATGGCCCTTTCTTACTGGCCATGTGCAATTCAGTTAGCTGAGCAGAGTTTATTTTACATTGTACGTTACTAAAGGATTCTGAACAGAGAGCAACAGGGAGATTTTTAAATGTTGCCATGTATTTCAGGTACATATTTTCTCACACTCTGATTCTTTAGTTTTAATAATATATTCTCTTAAACAATGGAAGATTGGGTGATCTGAATTTTTCCAGCCCAATGAAATCTGTATCTTTTATTTCTTAAAGTATTGAATTTCTGTCGAAAGGAAGAATGGAAGCAAAGGTATCATGGCTGAGAGCTGGAAGGAACCTTGAGGTCTAACCCCCTGCTGAAGCAGTAGACCCTATACCATTTCAGACAAATGGTTGTCCAATCTCTTCTTTAAAACCTCCAGGGATGGAGCATCCACAATTTCTGAAGGCAAGCCATTCCAATGATTTTATCAGGAAACTCCTGCTTAGTTCTAGGTTGCTTGTCTTCTTGATTAGTTTCAATCCATTGTTTCTTGTCCAGCCTTCAGGTGCTTTGGAGAATAGGTTGACACCACCAAACACCCCCTCCCCCTTCACATCCAGAAAGGAATGGGAAAAAGAATGATGTGGTTAGAAAATAGGACAAACCATTATAACATTAAACATTTCTGATCATGAAAACACCAAGGTTGCTCTTGAGGGGAAGAGACTGTGGTAGTGACAGATCCTCCACAAAACATTTGCTTTGGGTCCTCAACCATGACAACACTGTGGTACAAAACAGATTTAAATATACCACCTAGTTATATTTATTTTTGCTTTGATGTACCTTACATAAGAAGATAGGAGGATTATAAATGGAAGACATCCTTCAGACCCACCCACAAAATGTCCTTTAATGAGCCTGGGCAACTGGTAATCAGGTTTTGTGTAAAAGAGCATTTGAAGGGAACTCTACCACTAAAAGCTAATAGAACTCAACTCCCTTCCCTCCAGCCTCATTTATTGTTATGTAAGATGAATATTTGCCTAATTCATTGTTCATTTAATTTTCACAGAATAATATACACAGCACTGGAAGGGACCACCTACCTAGGCTATAATACTGAAAATAATAAATGTAATATGCAGTCAGATAAAATGTTAAACCACACCTGTGAAGATAATGGATGCATTAATCATCCATATAAAAAGCCAAAAGTATATGGCTAAGATAGTCTAATTCCAGAAAGATATGACTTGTGTATTGATTTTGCATCACATTACAAAACATGCAAATAACAAAATATATTGGGTACTATATTGTATAAGATCCAAATGTGAGGTTTCCCTTTTATCTTAGTGTAATCTTAGTGTAATAATACTAAAATTGTATGCCTATTGGTGGTGCAGAAATACTTGTACAGATGCTATAGGAAAAAAAATCCCCCTTATAAATTATATATTAAAACTATTACCACTGTGATCACTTCAATCTTCTATGCCTTGCACAAAGATCAGTGAAATTTAGAGATATTATTCCATAGACATTAATATCTTTTCCCCATTCATCAACTTTTTATTTCTTCTTCCTACAGCTTGTCACAAGCATTTTATGATATTGAGTCTCTTGCTATTATGCTTACCTGTAGTGCAAGATACCTGTTTTAGAGTAAGCCAAAATCGTAACATTAAAGAAGACTGTCAACTCCAAGCTGAAATACAATGGACAGTCTCCATCAGTGTTATCAGTGCTTGAAAGGATTTACTAGCATCTCCTTAGAACAAATGCCAAGTTTGTCCAAATAGGAATCATACAATAGATTTCGTATGATTACATCCTGTGAAGTTTAGGAAACCTCAACTCTGGCATTATTCCCCTTTCTTCTAGCACAACCATGAAGAGAAAAACAAATGTCCCTTCTTTGACTTTAGATGTACTGCATTTTAGCGTGTCAGCTAAATTATATTTAATTCAAACCATGTGGGTAATTAGCTTCCTTCAGTAAACCTTAGTTAAGATTCATTATTTTGGAAAACAGTCTTGAACTCCTTGAATCTGCTCCAGAAATGAGAGTATGTGCATCTAACAAAGTCTGTCTAGAACAAAATTCACTCATCCTCAGGAAACTATATGACATCTAGTGATATCTTGTGTAGTTTCATGTTTCCTTTGTATTCTTTTAGACTTTTAAAATTGCTATTCTGGATATTACATTTTAGCGTGTCAGCTAAATTATATTTGGTTCAAACCATGTGGAGAAACTAGCTTCCTTCAAGTAAACCTTAGTTAAGATTCATCACTTTGGAAAAGAGTTTTAAACTCCTTGAATCTGTTCCAGAAATGAGAGTATGTGCATCTAACAAGGTCTGTCTAGAACAAAGTTCACTTGTCCTCAGGAAACTACATGATATATAGTAGTATATATAGTATAAGAAACTCTTGTAGTTTCTTATTTCCTTTGTATTCGTTTAGTTTTTTCAAACTGCTATTTCTGGCAGTCCTTTCCTTTGCTAACAATATTCACTCTATCAGCTCTACAATTAGTCACAGGAAAGTCTACTTTCAAGATAACAGTCATTTTCTCTTATGGTTCCATAGGCAAAGAATCCCTCAGAAGAATTTGCTGATACAGTAGCTACAATGACTCTTCTTCCAAATCTCTTCTCATTATATACTAATAAAGCTCCTAGTGAAATATTACTGCCAGCTCCTTCTAATAGTACTAGTTAATGTTTCTCTTGTGTATAATTACTAAAATGACAGTCCCTGCCCTATTTCAGGGGAGGGATAATTTGGTGACCAAGAGTTAGAATGGGAATTTGAAGAGGCAAGAACCATACTTTATATGTGGAGTTATAGTGTTGACACTTGCACAATAAAGATTTCTAATTTTTTCTAGAGGAAGGCTTCTTTTTAGTAGCTCACTAAGGTTATTTTAGATCTAAATTGCTAGTTTTCATGAGTTTATTTGTTCAACTGAACATGTGTGCTGTGATATAACCGGAGTGATCCTGGGCAGCACACAGAGTTTAAACAAAAAACAAAACATCTCAAAAAGGAACAACATAAAACCATTAAAAAAACAAGTGAAGTGAATTTAACATAAAACATATAACATGGGAGAATGCTAATCAGCAGTTTACCATATCTCCTTGGAATCCTCAGGTCTGATGGAAAAGTCCTATTTTCAGAGTCAGGGCAAATTATGTTCTGAAAATGGAAGCCATGCCCCCCCACAAAAAAAGCTTCCCTTCCCAATGAAACCAGCCACTTAGTAGCATTTCCATCAGAAAATAGGAAAGGGAGAATTTCTTAATCATCTTTTATTAATAAAGCCCACCCCTAGACTTCTGAGTTTAAATTGTCTTCTGCTTTTTTTTATGTCAGTCCTTTGTTTCCTCTGGGTTAACTGCATTCACAAAGCTACCCATGTTCTTCAGCCCAAAATAAACAATAAGCTGCTAAGGTTATATGAGCAATTGCACTTTATCTGTAATAAAATCAGGATCAGATTTGCTCATCCACCTTTGATGGTCTGCTTGCCCAGTTTGAACAGTAGCTCAGTCAACACTGAAATTGTTAGACAGGCCCATTTGATCTTTTCAGCACATCAGATTCAAAGGCAAACGGTGCTGCTGTGTTCTCTGAAGCATGGGAGCACTGCAGTGATGCGGTCTCCAACTCCTTCAAGCAACTGCCTATTTCCCAGAATTACACAACTACCTCTGTCATGAGCCTTCAGGAAAAAAAAGACACATTGCTCTAAAGCAGTGGTTGCCAACCAGTGGGTTGGGGGCCACTGGTGATCTGTGAGAAAATTTTGGTGGTCCTCAGAGAAATGTCACCCCCAAAGCACCCCCCAAAGCAATTAATCCAGACTGCACAGGAACACAAGGCTGTGCCACTCACATGGCCCGCAGGGACACAAGGCTTGCGTCACTTGCATGGCGAACAACACAAGGTAGTGTGGGGGGGGGAAGGGTGGAGGGGGGAAACTTGGCCCATGTGCCCCATGCGCCTCGCCTGGCTACTGGGNGGGGGGGGGGGAAGGGTGGAGGGGGGAAACTTGGCCCATGTGCCCCATGCGCCTCACCTGGCTACTGGGCTGCTTCTTTCTTTTTTGACTGCATGCAAGGAAAGCAGCAAAAGTCTTTCTTTCTTTCTACCAAACTCTACCAGAAATGAGTCTTTGGGACCCTGCAAGGCATCCTGCTCCAAGAGGCTGCATCATTCTGGCAAAGTTTGTGGGAAAGAAAGAAAGACTTCTGCTGCTTCTGCTGCTTTCTTGCATGAAGCCCAAAGTCTCTCTTTCTCTCTCTTTCCCTCCAAGAATGGAGGTGGAAACTGTATCCTGAGATACCAAATAAAGAATGATTGATCGGTATGAAAATGGGGTGGGGAATTTTCCTGCAGACTTTTTGGGGGATTTTCCCAGGGTCTCTGCTGCTTCTGCTTTTTCTGCAGAGACCCTGGGAAAATCCCAAAAAAAGTCCAGGATACCAAAGGGCCAGTCCTGTGACTACTGCAGCTCTGGAATATGGGACTGACTTTACCACCATCAACAAGCCACTGTCAGTCAAAATTCATATTAGTGGTCCAGGATTTAAAATTATGAGTTTGGTGGTCCCTGAGGTCCAAAAGGTTGGTGACCCCTGCCCTAAGGAGCTGTGGATACATGCCATGAACACATCTGTAGAGCACTCTACAGATCCTTTGGATCTGAAGGACTTGAATTAATATTCTGTCATCATATTATTAAGATGATGAATAAAAATGAAGAAGATGCAGGTTAAAGTATCAGCCACTCTCCTTTTATTTCTAAGGACAGACTGAAGGAAGACTGTTTACATGGCTTTCAGCACTAAGGGAAAAGATATGATATAAATACAATAAATAAATAATGCCTTGCATTTCTGGTTTTGATAAATATAAGTGTTCTACAATAACCATTAATAACTGAAAAGTTATTAACAAATCAAGCTTCTGTCGGTCTTTTCACTTTCTTTTCACTGTTCCACTTCCTCTTCCTCCCTTTTCCTGTTTATACAAAGTGCTAGTCATACTGACATCTTTGTCTGGACAGAATTTCTTATTTTAAACATTTATATTTTTACTAAGACATTAAATCTGATTTTTTTAGTTGAATCGCCTTGCTGATATATTTATTAGTATATTTTCTATCCCAGTATAGAGAATCAGATAATGTAGCAGCCTGGATAATCATGACCCTTGAATGCTGAGGAAAATTATAAAGATGTAAAAGAATCTTTACAAGAATTTCAACATCTATTTGTCAGATAGTATAAAGCTAATTGGGCAGTAAATGCCTGCAAAAGTATTCCCCTATTCCTGGAGAGATTCTGGGTATGTGAGGGTTTTTTTTTTTTTTTCAAGAGATAAACAAAGTTAAAGGCTCCGTTAATGTAGCTTTTTTTTTTCCCTATATGAAGAATGGGATGTGATTCAGTTGATATTCCTGGCACTATAGAAAGAAAGCTATCATTCCAAAAGCCACATTATATGTTAATCATGTATGTGACTGGGATACTGCTTTATTGTTGAAGATCCTGTGCAACCTGAATTCCCTAAAACATCTATTAGAACCTAACTTGAACATCTGTAGCCTATTGTCTACAATCCATCTTCAACCTCAGGTGAATCTCTTACACCAACCCTGCAATATCTTATCTGGTTGAGATATTTCGAGGACATAAAGGCCTGGACCATTTTTGTGACCTTTAAGTTAACCCAATACAAAATATTGTCTTTGGGCAGAAGCATCCATACAGTCTTTCCAGCTCTCTCAAAGTGGTTTCAGGGAGTCAGCATATTGCCCCCAACAATTTGGGTCCTCATTTTACCCACCTCGAAAGGATGGAAGGATGGTGGGATTCGATCTGCCAAATTGCAGAAGAAGCGGCTTGCAGTACTGCACTCTAAGCACTGCGCCACCGAGGCTCTCTCTATATATAGTAAGTCTTGCCACTGCCAAAATTAATAACCAACAGATGAATTATCTGTTGACTCATTTGATTATGGGCATTAATACAAATGTATTTATGTAAAAGATTTAAGAGTTTGCATATCTTACACAACAGAACCCTGGGCAGCTAACAGTTAAATACACAAAAAAAGAACCTGTCACAAGAAGACAATCCAGCAGTCTACATAAAATCATGACAGGGGCTCCTAAATACTTGAGCTCTTGTGTTAACTATCCTTTTATTACTGAGCCTCATAATGCTTCTCATATGTAGAAAATATTTAATTACATGTTCATCCATGCAGCTGCTGTAGGTTTGAAAGTAACATTATGTCACATGTCTATTTGTCTGAGAGGCAACAAATTGACCTAGAAGAAACTGCTCCTGTTCCTCTTGTGGTTCTGCATGATCAGGCATATCCTATGAACTTTCACTGCAGCCTGCATTCCATAGAAGAAAACTTTTGCTCTGAAAATGTGATGACCAGGGTACTGATGTTTTTTTCAGCAATTTAAGCTGCTTGGTTTAAGGAATTTTTTCAAGCTGGTAGTATTTTTTTTCCCTCCTCTTTCCTTCCCATCCTTTTAGAAAAAGAGTTTTCAGTTCAGCCATGGACATAGAACCTTTCCCTCTCATCCCACCAAGGCAAGGAGAGGCTATTGAGAAGAGGAATTGAACTACCTTATGTGATTCTGTGATCTTGTTCTTGTTAAATACATGGAATCATTAAGAAAAGGCTGATTTTCTAATCAGCTGATTTTCTGATCAAGAGGAAGATTTCGATGGAAATATCCAGACAAAGATATGCTGGGCTTTATGTAGAATTCAATTTACTTCATTTAATCTTGGAATAATTCTCAAAGTGTTGGTCCACCAACATTTGGTGCAATGAATGGACATTTTTAAGATCAATCAACTATTACATATGTTGGTGGATGCCACACTAATCTCTGTTAATTTAATAAATCTATCATACTGTTTTCACCCACTTTTGGGACTTCTGATGGGGATTCATGGTAAGTTAGTCATCCCCGAAGGAGCAAATATGGCATTGTGCCGAGATTCCTGACAATGATTTCTGGGTGGCCAAGTCTGGAAAAAGGGAGAGATTGTACAATTGCCCATTTGTACCCTGGACAGCTGATCCTCAGGAGTAAATTACAGGAGCTGAGGTTTCTACAGTTGGCTTGTGGGTTAAGCGGCTGGGAGTTGAAGGATTTCCATTAAGCTCACATTTGCAATGTAGCATTATGGGCATAAAATTCTACTGTGTCTCAATTCTTAATCACTTTTGGAAATTGCTTTTTAAAAACTTATCAACTATTAGGTACCTTTGGAATGACTGGTTTTACAATATGCATCAAGTGAGGTTCCTTGAATTCTTAGTGAAAGGAGTTTTAAAGATAAGATTAAGACATTAAAACATTCTTTTCATAAATAAACAGGAATGGGGAAGTTAGAATTTTGATTTTCTAGATGTATATGTTTGAAATAAGATGTTGAAATAACTTATAGGAATCCTACCCATGGAAAAATGCTGTTGTTTTGAATACTTAAAAGAAAACATTACAAGATGAGAATTTGAATGTTGGACACTAGAGGGAACCAGAAGGAAAATTATAATTAAAGAAGAAGATATAAATTTGATTTCTCAAGTCGAATGGAGCAAAATCTTTTAAAGGTCTCTGTCATTATAACTAGATTGTGTTCAAACATTAAGAAAAAAGAATTCATTTTACTGGGTAAGAGAGAGATCTGAAACTGGCTTTAAAAATGACCAAGTCGATGAACGATATGGAAAAATCTTAATTAGATGTGTAGACATGGGACAAAGGGATCATTTACTGTACTTTAAGAGAAGGTGACAAGTTGTTAAAATTATTTATACTTTTAACAAAGATTGTTAAGTAAAGCTATTTTTTCTCTAAACAGAGTAGAATCACATCAATAACTTAAGAATGATAATTAGCCCCAATGGGCATGAACTGCATTATCTGAGATCATCCCTTCAAATGATATTTATGGGGAAACAACTAATGTAAGCAACCAGAAAATTATTACTGTTGTTTAAAATGTTGTTATCTTGCTGTTTTTCTTTGAAAATTGAAATGAAAAATCTGATCCTTTGGAAGGATATTCATTATACAAAATGTAGCTAAGTGAGTAAGAGAGGCAGAAACAATTTCCTGCTAACATTGAATGTGGTTGGTTTTGTGAAGTACTAAGTTAGGCAATCACACTATGTTTTAGGATTTACATTTTAAAAAAAAAATCTTGATGGAGCTGTCCAGCTTGATCCATAGGCCTTCAATATGAGAATGCAATACAGAAAGGATTGGGATGGGACAGCTTTCTAGCAAAAACAGGTTTCCTGCATCTGATGTTTTCCAATAAAAACGTAATGTGGACCTTCATTAAGACTTCCAATAGATAAAAATATTATAAGAGAAGACATGATAATATTTTTTGAGAAGCATGATAAAAAGAATGAAAATAAATATGTGCTTCCCAGCAAAATAAAAATGTTGGCACAAGGTGAAAGTCAGTGTCAGCACTGAAAAATAACATTGATAGCCAGACCTTCAAATATAGGACACATTTTCTGAAAAGAAATATTGCTGTTTATATTCTACAATTTTTACCACAAACTACCGATTTTTAACAATCTCTAAAAGCAAACCCATGTAACAGTGCACTTCACCCATCGATCTTAGATATTAGAAATATAACAGAAGATTACCCCAGGATTTCTCTAATCTAAAAACCAGTCTACCCAGTTCAGACAGTTTTATGGCTGAGAGGATCTGTTTTGTAAGTCATTGGAATGAATTCCCACATCAGGCTTTCCCCCCCCCCCCCCCNCCCCCCCCCCCCCATACATTTAACAACTTTCTCTAATATCCAAACATGGTTGTGATACAAAACATAATGCATAGCTACATTATGTCTTAAAACACTGGTGGGTAAATATATTGGCACTGCTGCTATTTAGATCCACTCACATGTGCTCATCATTGCCTTAAATCATGGTTGTCAAACTCACGGTCCGCATGCCGGATGCATCACACACTGCCCATGCCCGGTTTAGCAAAAGTCATGATACGTTACATGACAACACCATGACAATGTGAGTTTGACACCCCTGCCTTAAATTAAAAAAGAACCATGTGGCACAGTGCAGTATGGTAGGCTGACTCTGCTGCTACCAGCAGTTCAATTCTGACCAGCTCAAGGTTGACTCAGCTTTCCATCCTTCCAAGGTTGGTAAAATAAGGACCAAGATTATTGGGGACAATATGTGAATCTATAAACTGCTTAGAGAGGGCTGTAAAGCACTATGAAGCTGTATGTAAGTGCTACTGCTATTGTATTTAAGTGCTATTGCTATACTGGTAATTGCTTCAGGTTCTAACCATTTAGGTTAGTTGGCCTTATCAAAATTAAACTGTTGGAGGACATGGGATATATTATTTATACTATTACTGTGTTTGCTAAGATTACCCAGCACAAAAAAGGCTGGAAATTAAATTAAATTTATTTATTTAATTTATTTGATTTGTCAATCACTTACAAGATAATAGGTATAAGTATACACATAGTTATGAACACATGAAATGGATACATATAAGAAAAATAAAAAGAAACAATAGGACAGGGATGGTAGGCATGTTGGTTTGCTTATGCACGCCCCCCACAGACCTCTTAGGAAAGGGGAGAGGTCAACAGTTGTCTCTCCTTTAATTTAAAGGCAATGGCTTATTCATTTCTCAAACTATAGCAGGGTTTCCAACTATTCCTCCAATTGTAATATATCAACTGCCAAGGCAAGCCCACACTTAAACCAATTTTGGCTCTTTGAGCTGTCAAAGATCTTCACTAAAGCATTTCAGCAACTGTATTTTTTAATTATCTTCAGACCAAGAAAGAGGAAAAGAGAAGGTATTGGGTTACCTCAAAATATCTTGTCCAAGGCCTCTTCAAGACCTGCGTCTATTTCATCTTTTGTTTTCAGTTAATACAGGTTAGGCAGTTGTGAAACAGATTAAGTTCAAAGCTTCTTTTTGAGATTCATGATTAGCACTATAGGTGGCTTTGGTTGCTCAGAACACTCTTATCAACTCACATTGATATAGCAGTGAACAGTAAACATGAACAGTGAACTCATATGAACAAAGATAGCCTTTTGACACACTCTACTAAACTCTCATTTGGCTCAGAGCACTGTATTATGCAGAATGTCTCCAAAAACAATTCAAAAATATTATTAATCCAAAATAAGACAGCTGGGCTAGGCCAAGTACAATCTTATAATGCTAAACCTCAGTAACTACGCTCATTGCCTGTTCTTGATGACATTCAAAATTTTCCCTTAAGTTCTAGAAGGTTACTTCTTACTGAGAGCAGGGGTGTCAAACTTGATTTCATTGAGGGCCGCATCAGGATTGTGTTTGACCTGGGAGGGGGATGTCATGCCCGGGAGGAGGTAGCCAGCATGACATCACATGTCAGGGGGCACCTATGGTGGCCTGAGCACTCTGCCAGTGAAAACAGGTTTCTGAGTACCTTTTTCAGCTGGGATGGCATCCTGCAACCCTCTGTCAGCAAAATTGGAGCTTGGGGGAGCCATGCGTAACCCTCACGAGCTCCATTTTTGCTGGCAGAAGCACTGCAGGCTGGTCCTTTGCTATTTCCAGGCAGCCCCATGGGCCTTGAGTTTGGCATCCCTGGGATAGAGTATGTGCTCCTATGTTTATAGCTTCCTAGAAGTCATGGTTTTAAATGACTTGGACTTTTCAGCAAGTGCCCCTAGCAAATGAAATGGGACAGAGCATCTTTTAACCTGCTTGCTCTATGAAAGCTTATTTTTATCTATTGATATTGGCACAGAATATCTGGGTTTGGGCAATTTAAAAAGTAGTCAACAAAATAATGAAAAAAGGGACAGGCTATGCACTCATTATTCTTCTTTCCCCCCCCTTTTTTATTATTGCCCCCTTTTTAAAATTTCTACCCTTAACTCNCACTCATTATTCTTCTTTCCCCCCCCCCTTTTTTTATTATTGCCCCCTTTTTAAAATTTCTACCCTTAACTCCTGAGAAAAACACACTACAATATAGTTGTTACAATTCTGGAAATCTTATATATACCGATCCCATTTAGTGAGTTATAATTGCCTCAACACATACAACATAACTTTCAAGAGACATGTAGTGATCTCATTTCAGAAAATCTTTAAAACTAGATCTTTTTTGCTATTTTGGGGGAAATCTGATAATCTTTTGGGCCTCTGCAACCTTTCCTTGATTATCATTTTTAAGACCAGGTTACAATGCTGGAACTGAGCCTAACCAGTAGACCATTCACAGTATCTCTCAAACTCTTTAAGGAAAACAGGACAGCAGATGTAGAAAAGTTGTTATGCTTTAGTGGTCAGAAAGAAAAGACCGAAAATATGAGGAAAGAATTAAAGGTGATAAAGAATATCAATGTAATTATAATTTCCCCCTTTTAAAGACACATTTACCAGAACTGGAGTAAAGAGGCCTTATGTGTAGCAACACATTGTGCATATTTCAAGCAGTTTAAAAGCAAATGTGCAACTCTTTGGAGGTGACATATGACTGTTATTTTTATATTCATGTAATAATAAGTATATAGAACCACTAAAAATAGTTTTCACTTCTGAAATAATTTAAAAATATAATAAATTATTATTAACATCATTATTAAATTATTCAAAAAGAGGAAGAAAAACAATGCACAAAATTATCAAAGAGCACTTAAAATATAGGACATATATTATAGAAACAGTGTATAAGTTCTACAGGAGCATTTCAATGAATGGTGGTCATATTTCATTATAATGAATCTATGAATGTAAGTTCATAATTGGTAATAATGTCAACTCCATAAACTGGAGCCATATAATTACATTTCTACTACTGAAGAATAAAGTGTTCTAGCTGTAAGTATGACACAGAGAATTGTTTGCCCAGGTGCAAATTCCTTACAATAGCTACATATTTAAAAGTATATGATCATCTGAAAATAATAAATCTTCTCAAAGTTGGAATAATATATGAAATAACTTATTTACAATTGCTACAGATATTTGACTCAGAGCCATTTTACATTTGGCATGTCTCATTACATGCATCAAACATCACTGCTCTGCAAGCTGCACTGACTGCCAGTAGGTTTCCAGGTGCAACTCAAGGTCTGGTCATCACCTATAAAGGCCTTCATGGCATAGGGCCAAGCTACTTGTGCAACCAGACCTAATAAACAGGGCATGCTCTGGGTCCTTTCTATGAAACAATGTCAGCTTATTTCATTCATTCATTCATTCATTCATTCATTCATTCATTCATTCATTCATTCATTTATTTGTTCATTCAGTTTCTATAGCTGCCCATCACAATCACTCTGTGATGCATACAATTAAAAATAATATATACAATTAAAGCAACAAACATTTTAAAAAATGAAAATTTTTAAATTTTAAAAATCCAAAATAAATACACACAGCAGCTGAGATACTTAGCCAGTAATAAAGCTATGAAACAAGACCCTTACAAAGGTGGTATTCAGCAGGTTTTGACCAGTTCTGGAGAACCAGTAGTGTAAATTTTGAGTAGTTTGGAGAACCGGCAAATACCACCTCTGACTAGCCCCACCCCCATCTATTCTTTTTCTCCCCAGTTCCAACTGATTGGCTGGGTCTTCTTTTGTTACCCTGCACAGGAGGACAGAGCTGGAAAGAAGGTTAGTGGGGTGTGGAGGGAATGGGATTTTGCAGTATCCTTTCCCCAGGAGTAGGGAGGGAATGGAGATTTTACAGTATCCTTCCCTTACCATACCCACCAAGCCATGCCCACCAAGCCACGGCCATAGAACTGGTAGTAAAAAAATTTGAATCCCACCACTGGACATTCAGAGTCCCAGGATCGGGATCACAGCCAAATTTTTATAGAGCCTTATGAAAGGCTAACAAGGATGGGGCCATTCTAATTTCTAAGGCAGGAGTGTCAAACCTGCTGACATCGCGGGCCGTATCGTGAAATATTACAATGTTTTTTTGCCTTTGCAGAGTTGGGGTGGGTATGGCCTGCGTGGGCTTTATGTGGCCCATGTGTCGCCAGTTTGACAGGCCTGCTCTAAGGGGACGATATTCCAACACAGCTTGGTGTACTGCAGAAATAGGCCATCTTCTAGTTCCTATCAGCCAACACTTTTTAATTCCCTATGGAACAGCATCCCCTCGGGTACTTGAATGGCACCAACCTTGTTAGTCTTTTGCAAGTCATTAAAGACCTTGCTGTTCACCCAAGACATTTGGATCAGATGGTAGATGAGCTCCACTGTTGCCAAAGGCTGAATGAGGTCACTGGTTTCTTTGGGCTCCAGGGACTGTTTGAGAGGGTTATTTTAATTTTGCAAGTGGCCCAGAATGAGATACAACTGAATGAGATAGGCAGCTTACACAAATATATACATGCTTAAATGAATTCACAGCAACTTTAATATGATAATGTATTCAAGCCTTTTCTATTTAAGTGTAATGAAGTCCAATAAATACAAAATGTAAGGATGTGAATGAATGTTATAATTGTAAACACTGCTGCTGAGCTGCATTAAGCAAATATTTGTACCTCAAAGGGGAAAATGATAAAAATTCATCATTTCATCTACTAATTTACCTCGTTCCTGCTTTCATCCAGATTCTCCATATAATAGATATTTATTGAATCCAATATTAAACCCCATATTAATTTAGTTTGAGAAAAGGAACACAATTTGGATGCCAAGATATAATATACTCTTCAAATCATGTAATAGTAAGAAGAACTATTTAAATTTTATTATATTTTGATACCAACTAAATAGAGATCTAATATACAAATACTTCAAATGAACCCAAGATAGAAAATTTCCACTAAAGGGAATCCTTCAACATTTGGTAGCAACTTACAGATGTGCAAAATGATATTGTTCAACATGGTACTCTATAGATTTGTTGGATTTGGACTTCCTGGAAAGAGAATTGTTTGAGTATTGCACTCCAGTATATTGGGAATGTACCAAATTAGAAAAAGTTGCTTTAAAAATATTTACAAGGTGTAAATACTAATAAACT
The DNA here is from genome assembly GCA_004320025.1 of Laticauda laticaudata. Lineage (NCBI taxonomy): Eukaryota > Metazoa > Chordata > Lepidosauria > Squamata > Elapidae > Laticauda > Laticauda laticaudata. Next base: position 9,803 of record BHFT01064365.1, on the reverse strand, counting down.
TTAAAAGCAGATTTGATAGTTGTATACTTTGGTTTCTAATGTTGGAATGCAAATCTTGGGAGGCTCTGTAAAACAGAGAAGGAAGACAGCCAGAATCATTATACCTAACAATTCCCTTAGAATAAAAGCAATCCAGTACATCTTGTACCTTCTGAACTTCAAATGCTATCCACCAGTCTTATATTTGTGAAATATCTGACAACCTTCCTATTCCTGGAAATCCTTATAAGGAATAAAACCACAGTGCTTATCTAGTCTCTGCTGCATATGTAATGGCTGGGTTTAAGATGAGTAAGTCCCTAACTGTGAAGGACTGATATAATAGATAATTCATGAGAATTGCACATAATAAATTTAGTTGTTCAAACAGTGTGATAATTCTACAAAGCCCCAAAGTTATATTAAAATTTGACATATTCCATGTTCTCTCACTGATTCATATCTTCCCCATTCAATTCTGGTATCTCTACCATTTGTCTTCTTTTCATCATTAAAGCTGCAGCAGCCCTACCTTACAGGTGAGATTTTTCTACCTAATTTAATGTACTGGAAGAGTTTGATCCTTCAATATTACCTAGCATTTGCTCACATTTTACTTTTACCCTTGCTCAATGTTTTTCCCCCAGCTGGCATACATTCAGGAAGTTTGAAGCAGCATATCGAGTTGGCCTTTAAGGCCTTGGTCCAATAACTGAAAGGTCAAGGGCAACAGTTCCAAAGCTGTAGCAGAAAACTGCATCAAGAGTCTTCAAACTTGGCAAGTTTAACACTTGTGGACTTCAACTCCCAGAATTCCTGAGCTAACTTGATTGGAGGAAGAATTCTGGGAGTTGAAATCCACAAGTCTTAAAGCTGTCAAGTTTGAAGACCCCTGGCTTAGGTTAAAGATGACAGGAAAAATAAAGGCCATCTTAAGAAGAAGCAGCCAGCCATAACAACAAAAGCAAAAGCTATGCAGTCTGTCCAGTGGCTTTCCCAATCAATACAACCCTGACAATTATGGAAAATGCAATCAATCATGTGAGACAAAGGAGGAAACCTAGGTATCAGAAAGAGGCACACCAGTACTGTATGCTCTTTAAGGCTGGCCAAGATTTTGTGCTGATGGAGGCAAAGCAGCAATTCTCCCAGTCAAGGAAGGCAATACCCCTAAAGCCAAGACATCAATCTCAAAACACACACACCCCTCCCAAAACCTGGTAATAAAAATCCAACAGAACAAATTAAATAATAAATGATTTGTTGCCTTTCCATGCTCCTTAGAATCTGCGGCCTAAAGTAGTCTGCTTGATTTTGTGTCATGATAGACCCTCGTGCCTGAACCATGCTTTGATATATTTCCTCTGGTTTTGTCTGCTCTCTTCCTCTGCAAACAAGCAAAGAATGATCAGCTGTGAAGAAATGACAGGTAAAATGACCCTAATTCCTCGCTACTTTTCCTTCAAGAAATGGTGCGGGGAAACTTTGTTCTAGATTACTGGTAGTGGAAAAAGAGCTGTGGGGGAGCAGCAGCAAAGTGATGGTGGGTGAACATTAAACACGTCTCTTGCCTAATCCACTGTCTTTCTCTTCAGAGCACTAACAGGAAGGTCCAGGACAGTGTCTGAAAAGGAATTATGTACTACAAACATTTGGAATATGCAAACAAAAAATATATTAAAAACACTCCATGATCTTAACTAAAACAGAGCCAACAGGATTGTTTGCAAAGTGCTAAACTGTTGGCAGTTTTCACTGTAACAGACTAAAGTAGAAATCCCCTCTGGAAATAATGCTGACAAGTAAAAACCATGAGAGAGAAATATAGAGTTCTAACCTATGACACCCACAAGCCTTCTGAAAATCAGACAGCAAAAAAACAAAAAACAAATGAAATATGGCTAAGAAAACCATTATTTATAAAACACATTATTTTATAAGACTGCCATGAATTATATACATGGCTGGATCATTTAGATTAGTAGCATCACATGATATATCGGGACTTTTTTCCCCTTCGTGAAACTGGGTGGGGGTGGAGCCCATGGACCGCAAGTTTTACACCCGATTTAATTTATTCAAGAGAGACTTCAGGCATTGATTTAGAACAGAGGTCTCCAACCTTAGCAACTTTAAGATTTGTGGACTTCAACTCCCAGAATTCCTCAATCAGCAAAGCCAGCAAAGGAATTCTGGGAGTTGAAGTCCACAAGTCTTAAAAGTTGTCAAGATTGGAGACCCCTGATTTAGAAGAGGTCTATTAATGGGTCTATTAATGGATCATCATACTGGACTCCACCTCCTGCCATCCACAGTTTAAATTGAGAGGGTCTTGAACTGTGGTAGAAAAGCTGCAGATTCCAAAGAGGTAAATGTGCTGTGTAAGGATAAGAAATGATTGAGACAAAGAAATCTTTGTGGATATTCACCAGTCAGCAGTTAACAGCCACCAAATACATAGGCATGACATATTATCATTTTACAAACTGCGCCCCCCATTTAATAGAACAGAAGGGGGAAGGGCTTGCAGAGGAAAATTAAGTAATACCTGCACATTTTTTTTGTAAATTTATATTGCCTTCAGTAGGGCCCACCTGTGATTTTGGAGCTTGGTTAAAGTTGAGAACAATTACAGTAAAAGATTTAGTGAGTTGTTAGCACATTTCCCCATTATTTCTTCTTGGAGTTGCCATAATCTCATTTGCATATTCATTTGGGATCTTTCTTTATGCAATATTTTGTTATGCCTTTAAGATGTCTACATGAGAAATACTCTAATGATACTATAAATAAGCGTTCTGGCGACGGTTGCTTAAATGTTATCTTATTATAGATACAAGAGAACTATGTTGATTTGGCTTGTTAACAATGCTTTGCTGAATTATACTACTTAATGGTTTACTTTTTAATGAAATAATTAGATTTGTGCAAGAATATTTCAGCAGGATATTAACACCTTGATCTCTATATCGCCATGTGGGTTCACAGAGTAGCTTACAAGACTAATAATTATTTTGCAGTTGAACTACATCAGAAATTGTACCAGAATACTGATGATTTTTGCTAATAAAGTCATAATCCAGGCAATTGCAAGAGAAAGGAGATGCCTTCTCAGAAGTCCCTTCCTCTCTAGTGAGCATAGTCCATACTATACCTTTGTCAATATTCAGCAGGTTCTGACCAGTTCTGGAGAACCGGTAGCGGAAATTTTGAGTAGTTCAGAGAACTGGCAAATATCACCTCTGACTGGAAATTTTACAGTATCCTTCCCCTGTCATGCCCACCAAGCCATGCCCATAGAACCGGTAGTAAAAAAGGAATTGAATCTCACCTCTTTGAGCATAACACCGGTCAAGGTTTTTACCATGATAGGGTACAATTGATAGGGGCAAATTGACCTCTCTCTTGATGTCATTGCTGCTTTCTCTTTCTTCTTTTGCAACTGGAGAAAAGGAATTTCCCATCGTGTTGACCCAGCATAGCATTGAATTAAAATGTAGAGTAACACAATGTTTAAGTAATCTCAGCTCTTCGATATATCTGCAACACTGAGTTATCTGAGTTATGTTCTTACATAATTGAAAAATCTTTCCATTTGTGGAAATCTCAGGTAAATGGTGTTTGCTGTTGTCATTATTTTAGCTGTTTCTTCCTGTGCTTTCAGCCCCCAACTAATTCCTCAACCTCCAGAACAAATTTTCACTAGTTGAGTAGAAAAGTCCCTAATTTGATCAAATTTTGTGAACAGAAAAAAATATGAATTACAAAAAATAGATATTATTTCTGGAATGCTGGAAATTTTCATATATGCTAATTGAATTGAATGGATTAGAATGATAAACTAACAATCAAAGGGGAATTGAAACTTTTAGCATTGTATCTGTTAAACATTTTGCTAAAAATGAGTCCTTTTCATCTTTAGTTCTTCCCTGAAAACCCTGATATAAAAGGGCCTCCTTGACTTTGACATACCAGTATAGTTTATATTACTAAAGAAATCAGTTACGTATCCAATGCAGTCTTCTAAATTAGACTTCTACTACTACTGGGTGTAAATCAGGGGTGCTTAAAACTGGCCCATGGGGCCAGCCTGAAAATGGCAAAGGACTGGCCTGTGGTGCCTCTGGCAGCCAAAGCGGGTTACAAGGGGCTGCCCACAGCACACACCGCACCCTGTTTGAGCCAGCAAAGTGCTGCAGGAGGCCTCCCAGGCCAAAAACAGGCCATGGGACCCCATTTTGGCCAGCAGGGTGCTATCTCCCCACCTGCGGCTGGCCCACGGCAGAGAACTACAATGCTGATCCAGCCCTTGAAGAAATCCAGTTTGACACCCATGTGTAAATGCTGATCTATCACGGGATAGATCTATCACAAGATAGACTCACTGGAGAAGAGCCAAATGCTGGGAACGATTGAGGGCGAAAGAAGAAAGGGACAAAAGAGAATGAGGTGGCTGGATGGAGTCACTGAAGCAGTTGATGTGAGCTTAAATGGACTCCAGAAGATGGTAGAAGACAGGAAGGCCGGGAGGAACGTTGTCCATGGGGTTGTGATGGGTCGGACACAACTTCACAACTAACAACAAAAATCACAAGACAAAAAAACTTGAAACTTCCAAAGAAATGCCAATGCCAACTGATATTAACATGAGCAAACTAATAATCATAGAGTTTCCTGTAGGTCAAAAAGCCCAGATATAGAAACTCCTGCTAAGTCAGGTAGAGAATTCAGGATTCAGATGATTCATTGAAATAGTTCTGGGATACATATAAAAAGAGCAATAGCTTTGTTCTGGCATTTGTCCAATCTATGGCATTTAGAAGAAACTGTCACAAGCATGATGGTTCTTTCTATCTTTGATGGTTTAAAGAATTTGTATAATCTTTAAGTACAAAAGCAGTCTTCAATAATGCACATAAATACCCAATGTTCCAGCATTCACTTGCATAATTAAAGTTAAGCTTTTAGTTACTTATGTCACAAATGGACCCAGGTTTGGTAGAAAGAGGTATCCAAAAGGAAGTTATGACAGGCTTAAAAGAAAGAGTTTTCAAAACTGACAGAAAAAAAAAGGTTGCGCAAAAGGCTTATGATTGAACATAATGTCTACAAGGAAACTGCAATGTCTTTCCCTAAAAAAAGAATGAATGTAACTGAACTACAGAAATGGCTCATTTCCTCATATCCACAGCGGTTTGAATCAATCAATGTAACAAAACAATCTTTTTCTATCCAAGGCCTAATGCCACGTCTATCAATAGATATCTTTACTATCAGAAGGCTCAATAACAAAATGTAGTATTACTATTCAGCAAGTTCAAGCATGGCAAACTAAACATAATGCAGCAACCTAGTTGCACATTAACCCAGAAAGGTTTCATATCTCCATTTTAGGGAAGACAAAATCTTGGAACTCCTGCAATGAGATATGAAATTTTGTTTCCAAATTCATGCTAGGCTTTGCATTTCAGCTCAGGGGTCTCTTGCAACAATGCACCAAGAAGCCTCTTTGTGCCATGCTTCTGGTCCAGGATGGATCTGAGCCTCATCCTGGGATGCAACTCATGGGCTTCTTGCAGCCCCAGAGCCATGGTATGCCAGAAATCCCAGTGTGGCAGCACTTTTTAAAATGTATTAATCAAATTTATAGAATGCGGAACATCAGAATTGGAAGGAATTATGGAGGTCTTCCAGTCCAACTTCCTGCCCAGGCAGGAGACCAAGTGTGTCAAAGGCCCGTGGGCTGAATCTGGCCTGCGATGTGGTTGGATCTGGACCATGGGGCCATCCTGGAAAATGTAAGGAGTCGGCCCACGTTACTTCGATCGGGTTTACCCAATGTAATGAGGAAACACTGGACCAGCGTGACTTCAGGCCAGTCTACCCAGTGCAGAGGAAACATGCTAGCAGTTTAGGGAGTGGCGTCAAGCTGGCAATGCCCACCCCAACAGCCATACTCAGTGACTGGTGTCAACCTGGCCACACCCACCCAGTTGGCCACACTTGCCCGACCCCCTGAGCCCTGATGCGACCCTCAATGAAATTGAGTTGGACGCTCCTGCCTTATACCATTTGTCTGAAATTTCTGAAAATTGCCTGAAAAAATAGCAGCCCATCTCACCATTTTTGGGCAGTGCACAACAATCAGATAAAATTGTATTTTTTCTCCAGCCTCCCTGAGCTCACACATAAATACAAGCATACACACACACACACACACACACACACACACACACACACCGCATCTTCTTTCTTCAGCATCCCCTGAGCTCATGCTGTTCTGCATAACACCCTCCCCCAACTTGCACAGGCTTTCCCAACCTCCCTGTGGCTCCCCCATGTCCCTTACCTGCTATCACTGGTGCTTAACAAGTCACACATCTGGAGTTACAATGGCAACTGAGACTGCCATGACTGTCCTCACTAAGCAACGCAGTCACATGACATCACATTTTACATCCTCATTGCTTAGTGATGGAAATCCCAGTCCTAATTGTCATAATTTGAGGACTACCTGTAGTACAAAAGACATCGGCTAATTCATTATGAGTCAGTGATTGGATTCCCACTTTGTGCTAAGCCATGGCTTACTGAATAAATCACACTTCTATGAATTCACAAGGCCATAGTTTATTGAATAAATGAATTCACATGTTGCTAAATTATAAAATTATTCTAACTTTGCAAATTATTTAAATGCCGTGTCATATATGGTTTGCAAGCTATAATGACAGTGTTTAAACAATACACTAAGTAAAAACCCCTGGGAGTTGTATATACATGTTTGCATAACTTAATATACTCAGCATTATATTATGCATGGCTATATCTAGCAAGCTCTGGCAGCTGATTGAGTCTATTGTGAATATCTCATCCTATTCATGGTGGCTCCTGCATGGATGTCCAGGGGCAGGAGAGAGGCAAGTGATTAAATGTGTGTTCTGATGCAAACCCTGCCCTACTTGCATCACAGTACTGTACACAAGTATGAAGGGGTTGGATTTTACATTGTGACATACAATCCAGATTTCATCGTTTTGATGAATTAGTGTAGATGCCTCTGGTTTCCCATTTCCAAATGGTCACATCACAGACATTCCCGAATGTCTTATTTTGACCAAACCAGTCTAATCTCTCCCCCATTATAGTCTTTGCAACAAACTCTACAATGAACCCAAACCTCAAACACAAAGCCCCAAAATTCAATAGATAAGTAACCAGTTCAGATATTTTTATCTGTAACTGAGTACTTGCCTTCCCTATTCTTCTTCTATTTGACTTGACATTATTTCCATATCTAAGAGATTTGATTGTATTATTGTAAATAAAGGAATTTGTCATCAAAGCTTCCTCCACATAAGACTGCATAGTGGCACAGCTTTTTAGGGTAGGCACAAACTTTGTTAACTTTTGTAATGCGAGATCCTAGGCGGGAAAATTCAAAGTGCAATGCTTTCTATTTTTTTCCTTCAAAGCCTGGATAGCAGGCAGAAGTCTTTGATAAAAAGGTTAAGAAGTCATCATTGGGACAAAGTACAGCATGTCAGTAAGTTCAATTGCTCGGGAGCAGCCTATTGTAAAAATCCTTAAATAGAAATCTGGCAGGCTTTGTATCTAGCTTGGCTCTGTCCAAAGGCTACACACTCTGAAATTATTATTTGGGACTTTGTTATTGGTGAAAGACTCACAACATGACTCAGCAAGGTTAGATACTTTATTGCAGTCTTCTGGGGGCGGGAAGCCATATATTGTCCAACATAATGTGTCTGCAGTGGCCAGCAATCACAGTTCTATATAGGTCTACAATCCAGGGTTTTAGTTTTAGGCTTCTTCTTCCCATCTTTCTAAGTCAACAGATATTTTGCATCTCTCTTCATGTTCCTGAAAGATAACTAAAAGTGTTGACATAAGAGTTGAGTTTAGAAATTCTCTCACAAAATTCTTCTCTATCAGGACCCATGGAAAAAGAGGTCCACCAGTAAAAAAAATAGATTATTTCCCACCCCACCCCATTATGTTCTGGTTTCTCTCCAAACAAAAGCTGTAGTCATACTAAGTTCAGTGAGATTTACTCCAGGTAAATGGGTATATCTTACATATTCTTAATTGCTGTGTACTAATTAAATTATCAAGCAGAAAAGTAAAACTTCAGAATAGATTTGGGAATCAAAAACATCCCATTAAATCAGCCAAGTGGAAGTAATTTTTAATTATTAAGTTCCAGGAAAAAGGAAAGTTATTTTTTAAAAAAAGTTTCCTTATTTGTATCCATGTGATTGAAACTCCAAAGTAGAAGAAACCACATTTAAAGATGTTTATTAAAATCATTCCAACCCCTTTCCATTTCAGTTTAAATTTAAATTTTTTTATTTTGGATGTTACAGTTTAAAATACCAGATATATTTATTATCAATTATTTCAAATCAGACACTAAATTCTTAAACAACTATGTCATAATCAGAACTAGACTAGCAAGTGGATGGATCTTCCTCAAGAATTTCTCAATGAATTTATTTCTAATCGAAATTTAACATGAAAGCTATAATCCCAACCACAAGTACAAGTGAACTAACTAAGTCAAGCTTCTGAGTAGTATATATAGGGTTATACTATGAACAAAACAGAAGTGGAGTAACTACTACTCTGAAAGATTTAACTAAGGATACATTCTTGTGTATACCATATTGTATTATATTATATATATATGGGATAGAGACTATATATAGGGGAAAGAATAACAGAAAGCATTAGTAATAACCATTCATCTTCCAAATTAGTATTTCAACATGATCCACTTGGGAACTACACATAAGAAGTGCCAAAACAGGTTTATCCCATTTAGTGTTTTTCAATAAGTATTCAGAATTTCTGAAGCCCCTAGACAATGCATATTCTAATTATATTGCCCTTTCCAAATTAGCTACAATACACATAAATAAAAACAATATAATTCTCCAGCAGACTATCAAAATTTAAATATTTTTAATATCAAGAACTTGACATTTCTGTTAAACCAAGATACACTGATCTGCAGAAGAGCAGTTTCATGAATGAAACAGCAGGTAAACTCAGGTAAGTACAGAGTAACTAACAGCACTGTACCAGAGAACATTTGGCTGTTTAAATATTGCTGAACTACGACTAAGAGACCTTCAACCAGCAGGGCAAGTGATGAGCAACACTAAGACCTGTTGTTGAGATGCAGGTTCTCTGTCCTTGCTGTGAGTTATCCAACATTCTGATTAATTGAGCTGACAATGTGGAATCCATTTGTTACATTTATATTTTATCAGTGGCTAGGTAGTAAAATCGTAGATGTGTTAAGCACAGTTCATCTTTGAAAAGATGAACCCTAGTAGTTGGGTGCAAATATGAGAGAACACAATTTGCTCTCCTCCTTTTATTACATTGACAATAGTTAAAGGTCAGCACCCAATGCAGGAGTTCAGAAGCAGACAAGCACCTCCAAAGTCACAAACCTTGACTGCAGCATGCCACTAAAAGGTAGTCCTCAAACAAGCGATCAATTAAATCTACTAAAACTTAGTTTGCCAATAGAAACTAGCAGGTGTGGCCAATCTTAAAGCAACAGCACACTTCCCACAAGCTCAAGCAAGGCAGGCCTTGCTCCTAGGATAAATATCTGTACAGTTTTTATCTCCAACTCCAAACACATCCCTTCCAAATGCCATTTAATGGCATCATCAGTCACTCAAGGACAAATTAATTGAAGCAAGCAGGAATTGGAGCAGGTTTACTTTTTTTTTTTATCACATGTTATCAGCAGTCGCAAAGTTGTAGCACTACTCAGCTTTGTACTCTAT